>JAQGBD010000212.1:0-40382 GCA_034698165.1 Punctoribates punctum | reverse complement strand
TTTATCTTCAAATTGCTGTCAATTACGTTCAAAATCCGTTTATTTGTCTAAAATCCTATTTTCTACACAAACATCGTTACAGAAAACAGTAGTGAAAAACATTTGTCATTTGATTATCAAATGAAGGCATCGATCACTAAAAGGGATCACATTTTCATATCTTAATCGATGGCAAAACGTAACGGACTTTAATAACTTTGGAAAACAATTGAAATGAAAAACAAGTAAAACTGATTTCCGAAACGTTTGGGAAATTCCAGAGACTTATGTAATGTTTAAAACTTTAGGCGATATATAAATGACTAATATTTGAATTTAGCCATAACTTGGTTAACCAGTTAACTATTGTTTTTAATTTATGCAAAGGCTCTTCACTAACTTTTATGACAATTAGAAAGTTGTTTGAAAAATAAACAAGCAACTCATAAATATTTATATACAGAGAGGATCAAGGTCTTTTTTTCTTATAAACTAACAAAATTCTTCGCTTCGATTACAGAATATTAACGAAACTATACTTTTCTTATGTATTTGACTGAGAATGAGATCAGAAGTACAGCAATTAATAATGCGATGAAAACGAGCGACAAATTGAATAACCAAAAGGAAAACAGATATAAACTTGGGTTACAGTAGTCTGGGCTCGACTTCTGGTAAGAGGGCTTTCCCTTTCCATAGACCCAAATAGCACCTGAATTTAAGTCAATTCATTGGTTAGAATCTATAGAAGTGTTGTTCAGTACCTGATGTAAAACAGGCGATTGTGAAACAGTTGGTCAGTGCGTTGAGAGCCCCGACAATACGCTTCCGCTTCTTATAACTGGTCTGTTTGGGCGGCGAATACTTGTCCGCACCGTTTATTATATTACTTAAACTCATTGATATGCCGGCCATCAGAATCACTAACGGAATGTAGGGCTGATGGGGACAGTCGTCTATATGTACCATAGCTTTACCACCAATTGATTAAAAGTTGAGTCCATTTGTTTAAAGTTTTAAACTCTCGAAGAAAACATACCAATCAAAGTCATGAGGAAAGGGATCGAAACGGAGCAGAATACGACTGCCACCCAGATACTTTTCTGAATTTTCAACTTGGATTCATCGACGGCTACCGATTCTTCCATCGATCTTAAACTAATCGGTGATAATAATTAAAAGAGAGGACAGAATATGTGAGAGAAAAAGTTGTTTGCAATTCATTCTACAATAAAAGGCTTTTTGAAAATTAGATAATAAATGTGATGTTTGACAGACAGCAGGAGATAACCTTATTTTGAGGCAAACATATCATGCAATTAGTTATACGCAACCAATAATCTAATTTCAGTATTGCATTAAATGTTTCCTCCAAAGAGTTCTTTGAGATAATTGTTTATTAGTCTTGTCTTTGGAATCGATGCAAACAGTTTTGTAATCCAATAGAGAGAAAAAGTTTTGACTTAAGTTTAAAAAAGTTTTTGAAAAGTCTTAGGAGAGTCCGCCACTCGAGTAACGTATATGAGTCATGCCTCTGGCTATGCCTACCTGTGCCTTTGCCTGAGCTAATGCCTGTGCCAATACCTGTGCGGATGGCACCTGTGCACACCTGTAGTCACGTGACTACCTGTTTGTATGCCTCGCCCTTACAATTCTCGCCATTTTTCTGGTGTTTGTTATTATTGTTAATCCAATTTGTCTGTCAATTGATGTCTCGATTGTCAAACAGTTTTGTTATTTTGTGTCAAAAATATCTGTTTTTAGCCAAACCTATGAATATTTAGTCACAGTTTACGTCGATTTTCTTCAAATCAAACATAAAAATCGATTCCGAGATTATTGTATGACTGGAATCAGTTGAGTGATGCCGTCGTCGATCCACTCATATGGCGGCCGAAGTACGACATCGATCGCAACCACAAGATCTCGGACTTTGGCCGGAAGTCGTAAAGTGAAGCTAAAGTGGTGGGAAAGGAAACCCATCATAAGGAATGCCTTATTCACTGATTTGCAGAAAGGAAGTTATATCGCCGCTATTTATACACTGGTAAGGCTCACCAAGATACATCACTTCACTCTGGCCAACATGGCCATTCACAATCATTGATAAAATATTGTGACAATCTTGGTCATACTCATTTCAAAAGTGTGCATGCAAAATATGTTAAAACTTACTTGCTAAATCCAGATTAATCAGATAACTCAAGAATTACTGAATCTTTAACTCAAGTTATAAATTGTGGTATATTTCATTTGATTTGAAGTGAGACCAATGACCATGCTCATTATAAATAGATCATTTATTGTCTTTATTATTAGGTTAGATCAAATCAGTTTGTAGTTTGAGCAAGGATAATTTATGCTTAATTTAAAGTTATATGACGAGTAAGAAATGAGATGAGCGATAATGGGATAATGCGGGTCCTTTTGTTAATACATCCCTTCGCTTATAAATTATATATTGAGTTGAATAACAATTTTTATGATATCTTATCATTATTTGTGGTTTTATTTCCGAATCAAATGATTAAAATCACTCAAAATATTTGAATTGATAACAAAAATATGAATAATTGGCCTAAATTTTCAAAACCAGAGCTGATGTTTGAAACATTGAAATTTCGATAACAAGTTGTGTTTAATCGGCTTTTATTATCGTTTTTCAGTGTTGACAATGAATTCCGGATTTTTAAACAAAAACTTTTCATTTGATTCATATTCTGATTAGAATTCAGACTAAAAAAAGTAAAAATTTTCAAAACAAAATTATAACTCTTTAAACACACAATTACTTTGATAAATATGGGGCCGAAACAGGCATTCCCTGAGTGAATGGCAAATATTCCTTACTTTCCATTCATTTTCTATTCATAAACGCAAACAATTGTGAAAATAGTTTTCATTTCTATTAAAGCGAAATAACAATTCATTCAATGAGTTGTATATTAAATGCTATGTTGAGGACAACGACCGACCATTTTTCATATCATTAGATTCGGAAGAATCTATTATTCAATAAAATATGGTATAAATTATTTTATAACAATTGATTGAATGGGGAACAGAACAGAACAGTCGCCTACTATTCTATACTCCATTAGTTAACTGTCAGAAAAGGCTATTTTCGAACCCAGTCTGACATTGGATTTGGTATTTACTCTTCATTCTGAGCAATGAATTCCAGAAATGATAAATAAGTTTTTGGAAATTCAGAAAAGAAGTCATATTTATGTTTGTCATATAAAAGCTGAAAATCATTATCGGAAGGCCTAATGAAGTGAGAGATGGCTTTAAATGAAGACAGAGATCATAGAGTGAGGTAATTGTTTTGAACTTAGTTTTCAACGTCACCGCCAACCAGACGGTCCTCTTATATAATAATAAGGAGAAAGAAAGAAATGATAACTTTTTTCTATTTGACAAACACTTCATGAGTGGCCATTCGGAACAGTTAGCAGACAATGGCTTACAAACCATACATTCATTTGACAAATACGTGACGTAGACCTCAATTCAAGTCAATTATAATTATTTTATGAGTTTTCTCAGACTTTGAAATTTGTTTTTCTTTTCTGTTTTTCAAAAGTTTGAAAACACAGAAAAGAGTAGAAAAATGTTTGAAAATGTTTTGAAAAGTGAAAATTATTTCCAATTACTATATGTTTGGCAAAATAGTCGCGAATCCCACCAAACGCTTCATTTATTTGTCAATTCAATTGATTTAATGTCAGTTATATAATAAAAACCAATTTGTAAAACACTTTTTGTCCTCTTATTTCTACAGATTGAGAGTCTATTTCAAATAAGCTTGGCAATATTTGACACATACTGTTTGGCAGAGGCGTCACCCGGTTCTACACACTTTAGGAGTTTCGGCATCAGTTTTCTGTTCGTCTACAGTGGAAACCCTCACAGTATGACTGACTGACATTCAATGAAAAGGTGGACACATTTGACTGATAATTATTTTGTTTTTGCTTCAGTTCGGCGAACACTGATAGCGGTGGCCGTAATTCTATTCTGTGCGGCCGTCTATCTGATGGTCTCCTCTTTAATACTGATGACTGCATTACGCAAAGAACATGAAATCAAATTTATTCATTGGTTACGAGCGATGGCTTTCTTCATCGTCTGGAGGACTCTTACAATCATTTTCCAATCACTTGTGAATGTAAGTCACTCTTAGAGCCAACCCTTCCTTCTGTTCAATACCCTTGTCTCAGATTTTTGCCCCTTTTTAGTGAAAAAGAGCTTTTTATTTATGGTTTTATTTTGAAGGCATGACTCCATTCAAAACTTAATTTTGAAAACTATTTATTATTTCAGGTTTTGTTTAAACATTTTAATGAATTTATAAATTAGACTTAAGTGAGTTGGATATCCCAGTCATTAGCCATTCCCCTCATATTTATTAAATGTAAATTTTGGTTTAGTGGAGGACAGCTATAGATTAATCCAATTCCCAAATGATTTTAACTTCAATTAATTCATTAGAATTAATAAAAATTTGAATAATTTCTGAGAAAAACTGTTCAGAAGATTCTCACAATCGGGAGAAGAATATAAATCAATGGCTATTAAAATGTTATTAATGAGAATTTTGTTTTTGCAGGACCTGTACTTTGGTTACCATCAGGCAATGCTCATCATATGGTTTTTGCTCACAATAGTGAATGTGTTCGGTTGGCTCGTAGTTTATTCAAACTATCAGGAGTTGAGTGATATCACCCGATTGGAAGATATGGCCAAACTTAAGATGTCTACCCTCTCCAGTCTGAACGCCTCGCGATCTCTGTCACGGCATAGCCTCGACTCTACGGGTCAGTACAAGATCGGTGGCGGCGGAAGTGTCAGTTCCCAGCCGTCGCCCCAAATCTATCCGCATCATCCCCACCCCCTTCACGGTCACAACGCCCCTCGCAGCTCAACCTCATCCGCGGCCAGTTATTCTATACAACCCTCTCCAAGAACTGGTCACAACACCATTCCGATGGCCTGTTATAACCCAAATGGACAGCCATCGCCGCGCTCTCATACGACGTCCAGGAGTACGCCATCGACTGCACCCGTTTAGCATTAGTTAAGACATCCCATTAACTCAAATGTTGTTACAAAAGAAAATTTACGTATTTTAAAGACTGAGCGAAGAATTTATTGATTTATGTTTTACTAACAAATGAGTCGAAACTCTAAAAACCTGTCCATAACTTATTGAAAACGAGACGTCCAGTCAAGTGCTTTAATATGATCTTTGAAAAGACAGACGATTTGAATCTATGCAAAATCTGTTGCGATTATTACAAACAAAAATGCATTTCATTAGGCTTTTAATGATTTTAACAAATGTCTCATAATTTTGTATTTTTATATTTTGTTTCACAAGTTTTTATAGTTTTTGCACTTTTTTAGGTAAGAGTGAAATGTTTGCTATGAATGTCACAAATTCTCTGATTTTTATTGTAATTTTTGATGTGTTTTACAATTAAGTCTAAAATCAAGAGAAGGATTACCGTTGAAGTCAAACATTTCACTGTTCTTGTTGTGGATCTGCTCTGATCTGAGACTTAGACGAATCTCTGATTCTTATATTTGTATCGCTTTTTGTAAATTTCTCGACAATACTATCGTAAGAAATGAATTTTAATTTTTGTTATTTAATGACAAAAGTTATTGTAAACTAATTTCCTTTTAATATAATATAATTTTAAATATGAAAAAACAAATTAAATTAAAATTTAAGACTTAAAAAAATAATTATAAAGAACTGAATGCAATAAAAAAAAACTTCTAAACTATTAAAAGCGGACTTTGATTTGCTAGTTCATTGACTAGAATCTGGAATATCGGTTACATTCGCTATGGTTTTCATGAAAATTAGTACAAAACCAAAGATCAAGAATTTGAACTAATTATCGACGATTTACTCCACTTTTGTCTTGTATTCAGAGCCTAAATAAATTTCTTTTGATTCATGTGATCGTCAAATGGTTTGCTATTTGTCTGACACTTGGATTCAATGAAATGTTTTACATTTTATGCCAAATCAGTTAATCAATGATTAGTTTTGTTACAAAGCATTTGTACTTTAGTTGAGAACTAATTCGTGACTTCAATGGAAAAGAAAAATTTTGAATAAAATGTTTAATAAATTCAAAGATAAAGTCAACACTTGAGACACAACACAATCACTCATTTGAGTGCATTATAATGGCTTTAATTAGAGTTAATGCAAATAAGCAATTAATCAAACTATAATTGTACAAGGTACTCCTTTGCTTTTTGCTAAATATAGACTCTAATTTCAAAGGAATTTCTCATAAGTAAGTTCTGGATTGTGTTTGCAAAGATCAAGGTGATCCACGTATAGTTCACTTCAAATTAATTGCTATTCACACTCAGGAAAGTATTCAATTTCTTAAGGATTACTTGAACTCAGACATGAGCTCAGGTGATGTATCTCTTCTTGTTTTTCAAACTTTTTGAACTCAAAAGTTGAATAAAATTGCTTGATTATTCAAATTAAAAAGCAATTTTAGTTACCATGCACCTTTACCTGGCAAAAATTAACAAGTTATCATGGTGTTTTTTCAAAAGGACATTAGGTTTTGCAATAACGAATCATGATTCATTAATGATAGAAAATGCACTAGATAAGAAAAGTGAACTTCAACGGTAAGTTTGGTAAAAAAGATGAATTGTAGTGTAATGTAAAGTAATACGTATTGCACTTTAATAAGTGATTAAAGGCTCGAATGAGGCAACACTTGTGCTCCGACTGTCTGAGTGACTCGACTTGACTCCGGGTATTAATAGAAATAGAAATACCAAAGTCCTTATACCTGGGCTTAAGAGAATTGTTTTGTTAAAATATAACCGATTAGATCAGAATAGATTCAATGAAAACTCTAACAAGTGAGAGCTGCCTGTGCTGTGCTGTGCCCTCGCTTTCTGATAAGTTTTTTTTGTCTCTCATACAAAGTTCATCCAATTTAACGGCCAATCAATACAAAAGGATCAAACATTTCAGTTGGAAATCAGTCTTATCTCTCGATTCTAAGCAAACATTTTTCTAAAATATTAATTTAGAACTAATTCTGTTTCAACGGTAATAAAATTCATCGAACAATACTAATTATAATCTGGGATATCTTCTTTTTATGTAAAGATCCCTATCTGATACCCTTGATCAAAATTCCGAATTCTGCCTGAGTTTTAAACAATAAAGAGCTTTCAATTTGTTATGACGGTTACCAAGGCCAAATTAGAACTCAGGTCTTATAACAATTTGAAAAACTACTGAAAATAGTGGAATGAACTCACATTTGTCTCCATTTTGGTATCAATTATTCAAATATACAAATATTTGATTTAATGTTTGATTTTAATCATTGACTCAAACTTGAAAAACAACAAAAAATTAAAACTTATTTCAATATTTCGTGTTATTCAGAGTCAAAAAAGTTGATGGATTATACCCAAGAGGTACTCAAAACAAATTATTTGACCATAAATAAAATTTTCATCAATGAATGTAATGTTATATAAAACTAAACTATAATCAGTAAACAAGCAAAACAACAAAATTTCTTGTGGTTAACCTGCAATTTTGATTTTCAAACTAATAACTTCAAAGATTAATTGATTTGCTGACTTAAATTCTGCAATTTTATTTAATGAATCTTGATTATTCAATCAATTTCAAAGTGTTTCAAGTAGATCACCTAGGTCACTACGTGATTAGTTGCACGTGTATATAAAATGTGTCGGATTAATCCAAATAATACTCAAACATATCTCTTATGGCAATGAAAAGGTTGATATGAATGAGAGACAGAATTAGGTAAATGACAAAAAACTATTACATTTACATCAAATCTGTATAATTGTCGCCAATAGTTGATAGATTATTTCTCTTTTGAACAATTTCTGCAACAAATCCGGGCAATGCATTGAAAACAAACTGATATTTCCAGAATCAGGTGAATACTAAACTTGTTTTTAATTCATTTTCAATAATAAGATAATAATCATTATTCAATTGCGATAAAAGCAAAGCACGTGTAAGAACTGTCTTTTGATCTTGGCAAAATCTGTGGCACATGGATTTGCCGCACATGACCATCATCGCACCTTGTTTATTTGTATTAATTGTCAGAAACAATAGGTCATTGAGTTATTCGATTTAAAGATCATTATATCAGACAATTTTGAACTATTATTTGCGTTGAAAATCAAAATCATTGATAAATTGTTATACAAATGATATACCCCTACAGTCCTATACTATTCTGATCACTGACAACAGTTCAAAATTCTTGAATAGACTTTGGTTTGATAGGTTTTTAGATGATGTAAGTACTAACTGTAGTTGACTGTCCCTCAAATCAGGTAAACTCTTGTTCCAGACATCTATTCATTAAAATTACGAAAATAACTGAAAGTCCAAAACACTTGTGACTTAATAACTGGTCATCTATTGCAAGATTAGTCAATTAACTGGAAATAAGTGTCACCTTTAGAATAACTGATTGGATTTGATTCCGTGCAAAGGAGAACAGGAATTAAAAACTCATTTGAATACACGTTTCTACGACATGAGAGACCCCCTTCCAGTACCCCTACGATTACAGATTGCACTGAAATGTCTAATTGGAGCCAATAATAAGTATTAGTATTTTATTAATCATCGAAACAATTCCTATTTTTTATCTCTTGGGACGGAATAAGAATTGTCTGAAAACACGAGTAGAGCACATGTTCAGCAAATGTACATAAAAGAGATATAATGTTCGGTACGTTGACATCCATTTGTCGAAATCGATGTCAAATGAGATTTGCATTATTTGGAGTCAACTGAACTCTTCCCGAATGAGAGACAATAGCAAATAGTGGGCGAAAAACGCACAGAATTCGCTTTTTATCGGCACCTGATTCGGCATTTTTGCTCAATTCTGTGCTCTTCAATATCGATAGGCTATAGATTGCGATAAAATTATTTTTTAGCTAAAATTTTCCCCTCGATATTACCCCCGAAAAGGTAACCTTCAGCTATCACTTGGCAACGGTTCCATTATCATGAACTCTCTTCAAAGTTAAATACAGTTGCGTTGCATTTATGTCAGTATCTTTGCCTAAATTAAGTAAACTAATTCTCCGGTAAATAACAAGTTTGTTTCATTGAAATTTTATTTGTTCTTGGAATTTGACTTCTAGCCAACAGTAACCCATTGAAGATGTCTCAAACTATAAATAGAGAGTCGAAAACCTCGGAGGAATCAAACGGAGATACGATTTCAGTCCTACAAACACAACCACAACGACCAACAATGAGACGGTTAAGTGATTTGAGTAATAATGGGTTCGACGCTCACAAACTGTATAAGACCCTCAACGAAAAGGTCCTCTTCTCTGGAAATACTCTTCAATTGAGTAAATATACGTTTGAAGACAATTTGGGAAACGAGAAGTCGGCCGAAGTTATAAAGAAGAGGTACGCCATCGGCAACAACCTATCGGACGACACCGTCAGTGTTCTCAGTATTGCTATTCTGAAGCGACATATTCTGTGCGATTGTCTTCTGCTCGTCAAACAGTACCGACCGACTGTCAAGTCTTATGTATTGGAATTCCCGGCGAAAATAATCGAGCATGCTGAAGTCAAGGCTGAAGAATTGGACGGAACAGGAGAAGTGGCCATCAGAGATCTCGAGAACAGCACTGGCTATAAATCGTCTGATGTCCATCATATCAGTCCCGAAACCGCATTAGATCCAGGTCTGTATTCCCTAATTATTCATGATTTTTGATCAAAGTATAGGAATAAAAACTATGGGTTTATCTCTTAATTAATAGAATTATGTGACGGAAAGATAAGATTAGTGTCTGTCGTCATCGATGGTGACGACCCAATCAAGAATGGCTTCATTAACGGCCACCACAACGAAAAACACACTGATCTGGAAGTACATCAGGTGCCCATCAATGGCCTCTTAGACCGATTGAATGAGTACAGTAAGAGAGGGATTGTCGTCGACTCCCGAGTCTATGCTTTCGCCATCGGTCTGAAAAAGGGCGAGAAATTGGCTCAGATTCAAGTAAAGCCAGAAAACATCGAAACTCCAATTTAAGGCTAATTTGTTTTCTTTTAATTACATTTTTTTCTATTCATTTATTTTTTACAAACAAATAAATAAATAATTTATAAATCGATTGCTAACAGCGTTAGAGCTTTCGTGTAAATAATCTGAGAAAACAACAAAATCTAATTTCCTTGTTATTAATATTCTTAAGTTTGAGTCCAATGCTTATCAATGGTATTCATAACTCTGTTTATTAGTGATTTTGATTATGATTTTGTTAGTGTTTCACAAAACGTTTTTATTGTTTTTCCGTTCAATAATTGATTATTTCTATTAATAAAACTGACTTTTCTTAATAACTGATGAACTGATTATTCTGTGCGACAATTCCTGAGCAATAAGTGCCTAATAGTAAGTGAGTCTTCCGATTCTGCATCAGAAGGAAAAAAGGAACCAAAAACTGATTTCCATATTTGATAGTGGAGTCAACTGTGCGTTAAATCCTTTATCGAAACAATGACTTAATGGTAAAGCAATGGGTAAGTAATGGGTAACTAATGGCAACTAATTGAATGCGAATCGAGAAAAACCAATGACATTGAAGTTACAGATGTATTGACTCTCAGAGAGAGGCAAACAATTCATATCAAAAAGTTTTGCTTTGATAGCACTCCTCTTAAATGCACTTATGTTTCGTGAGTTTTCCCTATACTTGCATTCAATTAAGTGATTCTCAAACAGAAGAAAAACTTTTGATTAAGAAAAGGTGTCTTTTGATGATATGTTTTCCGCCAATTATTAGTCAAAACTCTATCGCAACAAATTCAAGCCTATCCTAACCCGGAGTGGATTCTCTAAAAGATTGGTCAGTCTCTCAAAAGTAGTCTTTAAACGTCATTCAGATAAAAGTTCGTCATTTTATTTGAAAAACTTATTCTTGAGATAAGACAACTTAAATGCAATCTATTATTAATAATTCAAATGAATATAACGATTAGATATCATATCACTCAAGGAATCTATGGATGAAGAGTGCAGTCAATGGGAATAAAGTTCATCACTAAATGATAGAGAAATTACTCAAAAAGTTAAGGACCGGTAAACTCATAGCAAACAACTTCTAATAATAACAATTATTGGCAAATATTCTTATAATACGTATCGATATTCATATGAACTCTACTGAAAATATCACTGAATTTTGGAAACCATTTATCTCTGATTTAAATCATTCACTACTTTGATATACACTTAAATTTAAGACAAAATCTAGTGAAACCGACTGAAATCAAAACGAGAAATGTATTTAATACAAGACTTAAGTCTTATCTTTATCTGGATTTGTGTTTTATCGACAATACAATGTGCGAGGACTCAAAAGGGACGCAAACGAGATATGATGGAAGATATCCAGAAGACGGTTAATCTTATTTGGAATACCGTCGAAAAGAACGAACAAAAGGTCTCCTCTAATGACAATACTATTCTTCTGATGTCTAATAGAGTGGAGAAGATTATCGATTCGATAGAACACAACAAACTTAATAATAAACTATTGGACGACAGACTCGAAAGACTTGAACTGAAGATCAGAAACATTGAGGACTCGATTAATGACAGAATCAGTTCTATTACTAATAGCGTCGACCAAATTAGTCGCGAAGTCAATCGGATCGACACAGAAACTGATTCCAAACTCAGGAAAATTGTCAATATTTTAGGCGAAACTTATGAACTGAGTAAAGATGTGTCGATTCTGATGAAAGGTCGCTCCTCTTCTGGTTATGGAGTGGTTGGAAACGGAGATAATGAAGGGGTCGAACCCATTGAAGAGCTTCAGAAGAAAGTCTTGGAAAAGATGAGTGTTGTCGAGACATCGATTACGCAACAGGTGTCAAATGTGGGCAAAATAAGCAAACAAACGCTAACTGCCCTTGATACTATCAACCTCGAAATGATTAATTTGAGGGATGAGTGCCATTCAGACAGACAGACAACACAGCCGACCGATAAAAGGGATCCTCAATTCGGAAGCTATTATCCATCAGTGAAAAGTGATGCCCACCAGTGCTCTAATGTCAACGTCTCTGAACTAAAACACGAAATCGGATCTCAATTCGAAAGAATTGGCGTTAAATTAGAGAACGAAATGACAGTAATTGAGAGCAAAATTCAAGAGTATATGACATCATGTAATTCAAACACCAATAGTGGTAATAACGGGCGAAGTATGCCTCCACTGGAAACGGCTCCTCTTATTGTCAACACAAGTACTTCAGTTTTTGTACCCTCGCGTAAAAGCATTTCTCCGGCTGAAAGACCTACCGGAAGGTCAGACTGCAAACAATCAGATCTGATGGCTCCCAAAGATTGCTCAGAACTGATGAAAAGTGGCGCCAATTGTGACGGAGTTTATATCATTCACATCCAAAACATACGATTACTTCGAGTCTATTGTGATATGACTGACAACGGGGGCGGGTGGACGGTATGATTATACCTTGATAATTTGATAAGTCTTGTAATATAAATAATTTTCTTGAAATCAAAGGTGATTTTAAGGCGCGGAGACTTTGGAAGGGCTCGAAATCGAATAAGTTTCGAACAGGACTGGAATTCCTATAGGGATGGGTTCGGTAATCTCGAATCGGGAGAGTTTTGGTTGGGTTTGGATAACATTTATCACTTGACTTCAAGAAAGCCCCATATGCTCCAAGTGGACCTAGAGTCTTTCGACAACGAATACATTTCTCTTATTTTTGATAGTTTTAAAATAGGAACTGAAGAGGAAAACTATAAACTCCACGTGAGTTCTTACATATTTTGTTTGTGCCTTGCTCAAATTGGTCTAATCTCTGATAATTAGTTGGGAAACCCTATTAAGTCGAACACAACTGTGGCTCAATCACTGTTATCGCACAACTCATCCATGTTCTCCACATATGACAGGAATAATAATATAATTTCCAAGAAAGACAACTGTGCCGACAAACTCAAAGGTATTTCAATCTAGTTATTTAAACATCTGGTAAATCCCAAATAAATGTTGATTGTTGATTATTTGCTCATTGAAAGGTGGTTGGTGGTTTCATAATTGTCACTCAGCCCTATTGACTGCCCCCTATTTCACGAAACACTCTCGAAAGCATGTCTGGCAGGGAATGCAATGGCATTCCTGGAAACAAATGAATCACTTGAAGGCCGCGCAGATGAAAATCAAAGCCAAAGACTAATTTGAATCAATATTTTTGCCATTATTTCAAATCTAATATAATTTAGAACTTTATATATATTTTCAATTCTTTACATAATTTTAGTTTTACTCAAATGACAGATAGAATTGAATTGAATTCAGTGCCAAGAATTCAATTCTTTGCCATTTTTTTTCGCAATTCTAGACAAATACTCACAAATGTCGGATCATTTTAAACTAATATAATTTTTTTGACGATTCCTATCAATTGTTTGAATACATGTTTTAATGTTTATACCAGGGATGAATTTGGTTGGAGACCCTGTGCCAACATACAGGTAGTGTAGGCCCTACAGGTAATTGTTAACCTTAAAATAAAGGGTTGCATACAGCTTATAGCACCAAATTTTGGTAAAGGGGCAAATCCACTACCCCCAAGCTCATCCCTGGTTAATACAATTAATTAGTTTTGAGTCAAATTTAAATGTTCCTGATCATTGATAGAAATCAAATGTATTATTAAAATAAATAATTTGTTGTAAAAACCATTTTTATAATCAATTTGTTTGTTTGGCAACAAATGAATCGAATCGCGTGAATAAATACAATTAAAAACGCATTCATTGGGTTTTGAATTAAACGAAATTTGAAAAAATTCTTAAGAAATTCATTTGAATTGATTCAGTTGTTTATAATTTGAATGAAAACTATGGCCGAAGACATTTGTTTGTTTAAAATCATCCGACAAAATGTGGACCACTTTCTGAGTGGCAAAAGACGGACTCGGATTCTGAATACACTAATCATACTGAATGTCATTTACACCGTTATCTTCGGATCCATTCTATTCGTGGAGAGTTTAGGTCTCCTTCCGTTCATTTGTCGCTACTTTACTGATCGTACACTCAAAGTGTTTCCGGTTATGGCGTTAATGGCCAAGATTATTACTCTTATCATTATAATCTGCGGTCATGTCTGTGGTCTTCTCGGTATTATCCACAGAAGTCGATGCCTTCTGTTTATCAGTTCAATGATTGGCTTTCTATCAGTTCTCTTATATTTGTGTCTCATTTTCTACAATTTGTACGAAATTCAAGTCATTGTCCTATTTTTTGGGGGATTTCTCATCCAAACTACTCTCAATTCAAGTGTCTTTTCGTTTATTATATGTCTGAGTAGTTCCCACACAAACAAAAACTGTTTCGTAAATTCTGTTTAGATTTAAAAAACAATTCAACAAAAAAAATTGTCACAAAATTCTTTGAAAATAAAAAGTTCAGAAAAATAGTTAAATCTAATGAATAAGAACCGGGAGTTATCCCAAATCTACGTTTTACTCAGCTTTAGGTACAGGTTTTTTGATAATAGCCACTTGGTTGAATAAGAAAAGGTCCGATTTCACGATATTTTGTGGAAATATTTAAGAAATAAAAATTTTCATGACTTAAACTTGTTTGATTAGCCCTAAAACCCAAATCATTAGGTATGCCCGTATGTCGACTTCAAAACCTTAACTAAAGCCAAACCTCCCCCACAGCACATCCCTGATGTGGTCCATTAAAAAAAATTGTTTATTGATATTTTAAAATCAAATTTTCAAATATTTACGAATAATTTGTTTAAAACTGATTTCAATTAATTGAAAAAAATTTAAATTTTTAAAATGAATTCATTGTTAGAAATCGAATAAAATTGTTTTCAGAAAAAAAAAATCAATTCGAGAAAAGCTAATCAAAAGCGATGTCAGAAGATAATCAATATAATCAGCATGACCAGGATGTTCAGGAGGATGAGGAGGACGAGGAGGAGCAGGAGGATCAGAATGTTCAGAACCTCCAGAACCTCCAGAATGCTCAGGAGATGGCTCGACAACAGGCTATGGTCTGGTCAAGAAATGATAGAGAGAGGAATGAGAATCCAATCAATCCATGGAACTTTGGTGGAGGAGCCGGTCCTTCAGGTATTCAAATTAGAGCCACTCAAACAGGAAGGGTATCTCCTACTGCATCCGCTACACAGAGAGAAGAGAAAGAACGCCTCAGGGAATATCATCGAGAGTGGCCCAAAGAGAGACAAATAGAGATGAAACGACTCTTAAATAGCAAAGATCCTGAAGAGCAGCAGAAGGGGCAGCGAATGAAGGAAAAGCAGCGAAAGGCAACTAAAAAATACGGCGAAAAAGAGAAAAAGGAGCTAGAACGTCTCTTAAGTAGCAAAGATGCTCGAGAGCAGGAGAAGGGGCAGCAAAAGAAGGAAAAAAAGAAAATGGAAAAAAAGATAGTAAATGAAAGATACAACGAAAAAGTGAAAAAGGAGCCGAGCAAAAAACCCACTGCAACAGCAACAGCTTCGAGAGCCCCTTCATCCGTGGGGATCGCCCCACTACAACCACTGTTGCCATTACCATCATTAGGAGTGCCTCCATTACTTGAACCATCCCTTCAACTCCCAAAAGATTTAAAAAATCCAAAACAGAAGAAAAAGAGAGAAAAGACAAATGTAGATTGGAACGACAGGGAGAGTAGAAACAAATACCAGAGAGATAGGCGTGCAAAAAGGAAAATGGAGCAGGCTACTAATTCTGGCGGGGAAGTCCCTCAAGTGAGCGAAAGGGAAGAGATACCGGAGGAAGAGAACTTTAGTGGAGGTGTTGGCCCTTCGGGTACTCAAATTGAAGCCCCTGCATCAGGAGGAGTATCTTCTAATAGGGATGGGTCGGCGCAGATGAACACATCCAGAGCTTTACAGTTAGAACCTCCTGGTAGTGATTGGTTTGAAAGATTGTTTCCTGATGTTAACAGAAGTGGTCTAACAGACGATTCCTCGTCCGGAGCTATGAATCCAACTGAAAACACGGAAAGGGAAACCACTGAAACGGCTACTGTTTCGAGAGCCCCGTCATCTCCATTACAACCACCGTTGCCATCATTGGAATCGACTTCTAAGTCAAAAACAGTTGTGACAGCAGTCCCTCTAAATTGGAAGGACAGGGAGAGTGTCAACCAATATAAAAGAGAATGGAGTGCAGGAAAGAGAATGGAGCAAGATAGACTCTTAGGTAGTGAAGACCTCCAAGTGAGAGAGAAGGCAGAGAAAGATAGGGAGGAAAAGCTAAAGAAACACAGGGAATCACAAGCAAGGCATCTAATACGGAAAAAGGAACAAGCACCGTTGCCATTACCATCATTGGGGACGGACAGAGAGAGTCTCAGCACATATCAGAGACAGAAAATGGAGCGAGATAGACTTTTAAATAGTGAAAATCCTGTCGTGAGAGAGAAGGCAGAGAGAGATGAGAAGGAGAAGAAAACCAAACGAAATGTAACACAAAAAGATTGGCGCGAAGGCCAGAAAAAGAAGCAGGCTACTCATTCAGGCAGGGAAGTGCTTCAGGAAAGGGAAACCACTGCAACGGCTACTGTTCCGAGACACCCGTCATCCCCATTACAACCACCGTCGCCATTACCATCATTGGGATCCACTTCTAAGTCAAAAACAGTAGTGACAGCAGTCCCTCAACCACCTGAACCACCCCTTCAACCCCCCAAAAAACAGAGGAAAAGGAAGACAAATGTAAATTGGAAGGACAAGGAGAGTGTCAATCAATATTATAGAGATAGGAATGCAAAATTGAAAATGGACCTAGAAAGTCGCTTAAATAGTGCAGACCCTAGAGTGAGAGCGAAGGCACAGAAAGAAAAAAAGGAAATACAACAGAAAAAAAGGGAATCACAAGTAGGACATAAAAAACGGAAAATAGAGCAAGATGAAGAGGGCTGGAAGAAGAACAAAAGTGTAAGTGATAAAAGATATATTGAAAAAAAGAAAAGGGAGCTAGGTGAAGACGGGTGGAAGAAGATCACAAGTGTAAATCAAAAAAGATATATTGAAAAAAAGAAAATGGAGCTAGGTGAAGACGGGTGGAAGAAGATCTTAAGGGAAAGAGAGAGAAAACATGTTGAAAAAAAGAAAAAGGAGCTAGGTGAAGACGAGTGGAGGGCGATAATAAGGGGTTATAATCAAATAGCTTACGACAAAATGTTGAAAAGGGAAGGAAAACAGAGGAGACAGAAGAAGCAGAAGGAAAGTAAGGAACCCCCTCCAAAGAGGCAGAGGAAACGTAAGGAACCCCCTCCAAAGGATGAGTGGACAGAGAAAGCTGATGCTGAATTCCACAAATGGTGGAAAGAAATGGAACTCAAACAGGAACAGAAAGAAATTGAGCGGGATCGTCTCTTAAAGAGTGATGATCCTGAAGAGAGAAATGAAGGAGAGAGACAATTAGCAGAAGAACAACGTCTATATGAACTCAATTTTGGGATGAATCCAAATTTTAGATCTTCGGCTTCAAGTAGTATGACATCACCCGCTCTTCCAACTCAGTCAGGACCACAAACTCAGGATCTTATAGCCAATGATTGGGGACCGGATCCATTCAGGCCTAATAGACCTTCAGATGCGATATCCTTCCTGTCCGATTCCTCCAGTAGCGGTAGTCCTCTCCCCGATATTCGGACCGAAGAAACAGATCCTTATTATCAAAGAGAAGATTCGATGTCCTCAACAGACACTGCGAGCGATGAATTGAATACTTTGGAACAAATCTTTGACACAAATGCTGAGGATTTATATAAACAATTTGCTGGTACAGAACCAGATGATGATGTAATGGACCAGGAACAACAACCTGAAGCAATTGCCAACCCTAACCAACAATATTTTTGGCAAAATCCTGATCAGAATGAGTTGGGAAGAGGACAAACCAGGGGAAGAGGTGAAAGTCCAGACAGAAACCAAAGAGGAGGTGACGGCAGAAATTAGGTTTTGAGAGATTTAACTCACATTTGAGTCAAAAATTGAAAGAGAATTCAATTAAAATGATAGAAAGTATAGAAGAGCATGGTCCTCTATTTTAATTATATTCAAACGAAAATCAATTCAAAGTTAATTTTGGATAATTAACTGAATTATTCACAGATTTTTAATATTAATAACTTTGAAATTATAATCGATTAAGAGTTGCGATAATTTCATTCTTTTCTCTGTCATATTGTCGAAGGACTAATATTTAACCTAGCATGGTTTTCTTATTTCTTTTGGTTTTCTTGTCTAAGGTCATACAATATTTTGTTCAACTGAACAAATAATATTTATATAAACCACTCAATAATAACACGAATTTTGCTCGAATCTAATCAAACAACTGATAAATCCTTTTAAACCAATCACTTGCGTAACAAACGGGTGTTTTTCAGTAACTCCAGCATTAGGTGATTGCGTGACATCCCTTTCATATTCATATATAAAGGAAAGGCTAAAACACATTTTCAAACAATCGAGAATTTATGCTTTGTTGGGTAAATGGTTCTAGCAAGATGAACATTTTACTAAACTTAGATTCATTGTTATGGCTGAGCATTTCAGTCCTCATCGGAAGCATTACTTACTATTCTCTGTAAGTATTGATTTTTGATCAAAACTTTTGGACAATTCTCTGAATTTATTCAGAAAACAATTGTCTGTAAAAAAAATTAATTTTTGAGTCCAAAACAGATTCACTTAATCTGAACGCTAACTGTGAGTAAGAATATGATTAAGGAGTGGCCACTGAGTGGCGTATATTAGTTTTGAATTTGTATTAATTCACTGTAATATTTCCAAATGATCTAGCAAATGGATGAGAATCTTTCGTTACTGGAAGTCTCGAAATATTGCCACTCCTTTGCCCGTTCCTCTACTGGGAAACAGTTTCAAACAGTTTTTTGGCGCTCGACCTGAAGTAGATTTGGAATGGCAGAAGAGTCTTGGCAAAATTTATGGGTAAATTATCAACATTTGTTTCGAATGTTTGTAATCAACCAAGTTTCAACTCACAGATACTATTTGTTCGAAAAGCCGACCCTAACAGTAGCCGAACCCGAAGTCTTGAAACAAATTTTAGTTAAAGACTTTTATTTGTTTCGAAACCGAGAGAACAGTGGAAGTCGTCATAAGATCTTCTCAAAGATTCTTTTGTTCGCTCGGAATGAGGACTGGAAACGGATCCGTGCGATAGCCAGTCCCACATTCACTTCAGGAAAACTAAGAAAAATGTATCCGATAATCAATAAGTGTTGCACCGATTTTATGGAAAACTTGGAGCAAAAGGTGGGGAACACCACTCAAATCAATTTAAAACAATGGACGCGAACATACACTTTAGATGTGATCGCCAGATGTGCCTTCGCTTCCAATGTCAACACATATGACAATCCAAACAATGAGTTCTTGAGTAGAGGCAAAAGAGTATTCAATATTCCCGGTTCGCGACAGGTCATTCTATTCACCTTGCCCAAGTTTCTTTTCCGAATCCAAGCATTGCGTCGACTTATTTTGGGAGCCACTGATAACAACATGTTTTTCGTCAATTTTGCGGCACAAGTGATGAAACATCGCAGAGATAACAACGAAAAACATAACGATTTTCTTCAACTTCTTATGGATGTCGAGAAAAGTGATGGACAGACAGATGGAGAAGGAAGTGATGACAAAGAAGCACATCATCTGAATGAAGGCGTTGATGAGCTGAAAGCAGATAAGGAAGCGCTGAGTGATGTCATCGAAAAGAAACTGACAGAAGACGAGATATTAGCGCAAAGTTTCCTATTCCTTGTGGCGGGCTTTGAGACCACCGCTTCCACTCTTGCCTTTTGTATCTATGAATTGGCAGTTCATCCGGAACTACAACAGAGACTCTTTGATGAAATACAGACAGCCATCGATGAAAACGGAGAAATCAAATATGAAGTCATAACCCGACTCCCTTTCCTCGACGCTCTCTTATCGGAAACCCTTCGAAGCTATCCTCCTATTCCTCGCCTTCAGAGACAAGCCATGGAAGACGTATTATTAGTAGAACCTGGAATCAAAATTGAGAAAGGCATTTTAGTTGAAGTGCCCGTTTATGCCATTCATCACGACCCAGAAAATCATCCCGATCCTTTCAATTTCAACCCTGATCGATTTATGCCTGAAAATAGACACTTGATAAAGCCATACACATATATCCCTTTCGGTGGGGGTCCCCGCAATTGTATTGGAATGCGATTCGCTTTATTAGAGGCAAAGGTGGCGGTGGCCCTCATCTCACAAAAATTTAAGCTCTCGAGAGTTGCGGCCACTGATGTTCCCGTCGTATTCAGCAAAGGAAAGGGTCTAATGCAAGCTAAACGTCTAGTTATCGGAATTGAAAAGCGCTAGTTAACTTTTCCAACAATATTTTCACTTTAACTAACCATAATTTCAAAGAATAATAGATAAAAGTAATCTTGGTTACTATATTCCAAATTTTACTCGAATTCTTATTAATAATTTGTTTAAATGTAATTCAGTTTAATTTTTATTAATAAATGATATAAAATTGAGTTTTCAAGAAGTGAATGGAGTCTAGAAGTCACTAGACGTTCATTATACTTGTTCTTTTTTGAAGGCGTTAACAAGCAACTACTTTTCAAGGAAACAATTAGAGATGACCTCGAGTACTTGTTTAGATGAAGACTACCAATAGATTCTAGTCTAATATAACTGTTGATTTGAGAACAGTTTGTACCGTGCTGAAAAACCAGAGCTTACAGTGGCTGAGCCCGAACTCATCAGACAAATTTTGGTCAAAGATTTCCATTTGTTCCCAAACCGAAGAGACAATGGAGACGGATAATCGATGCCTTTCATTTGGTCCAAAAGTATGTTCTTTGCTCGATTTGAGACTTGGAAAAGGATTCGGGTCATAGCCAGTCCCACATTCACTTCCGGAAAACTGAGGAAAATGTATTCACTCATCAATAAGTGTTGCAAAGATTTTCTCGAAGACTTGGAAGAAAAGGTGGAAAAACATAATGAAATCGATATTCGGCGGGTAATGGGGAACTACACAATGGATGTGATCGCCAGATGTGCCTTCGCTTCGAATACCAACACATATAAGGATCCCAACAATGAATTCATTCGAAGAGCAAATAAAATATTGAATGCATCCAAATGGGCCTTAATTTCAATAATGGTTATACCCAGGTTTATTCTTCCGTTCACACCAGTTATGGCTTATTTTATTAACCTCTTAATGAATTCAATGTTTTTTGCAAATTTTGGCGCAAAAGTAATCAAACATCGAAAGGATAACAACGAAAAACATAACGATTTTCTTCAACTCCTTATGGATGCCGAGAGAACTGAGGACCATACCAGAGAAAAAAGTGATGCCAACGAAGCACATCATCTGAATGAAGGCGTCGATGAACTGATAGCCGATAAGGAAGCGCTCAGTGATAGAAGAGATATTAGCGCAATGTTTCCAATTCATTGTCGCCGGCTTTGAGACGACTGCAACCACTCTCTCATTCTGTGCCTATGAATTGTCACTCAATCCCGAAATACAGGATCGTCTGTATCACGAAACGAAGGATGCCTTTGACCAAAACGGAGAAATCAATTACAACGTTCTTTCGAAACTGTCGTTCCTCGACGCTCTCATTTCGGAAACTCTTCGCAAATATCCGCCTCTCCCTCGACTAGAAAGAGAAGCCACGGATAACGTAGTTTTGGGTGACTCCGGTCTTAAAGTTAAAAAGGGAGTGGTTATTGAGATACCTGCCTACGCGATTCACCATGATCCTGAATACTTCCCCGATCCATTTTCCTTCAATCCAGATAGATTTATGCCAGAGAACAGGGATAATATAAAGCCGTACACATACCTTCCCTTTGGTGCCGGTCCTCGAAACTGTGTTGGAATGCGATTCGCTCTATTGGAGGCCAAATTGGCCCTTGCTAAACTCTCACAGAAATTCAAATTCACGAGAGTTGCCAACACTGACGTCCCAATAATTTTCAACAAAGGGACACCACTTTTGCAAGCAAGCAGAATTATCGTTGGTATGGAGAAACGTTAAATAACTCATTCTATTGTAATGATCGAATTTGACCATGCTAAATAACTAATTTAAGACGCATTGAAATGAATTTATGTAAAACTTGTGGTTATATTGGAAGTGATGACAAACTCATTATTACTATTATTGGAATCGCTGTCAAAACAGTCTGTTATTTGTTTTAAATTGTTATTCAAACAAAGTTTGTATTAATTGTATTAAACAAATATACAAATCACTGCTCGACAGCCCTCGTAATAGACTCTATATTTTCGGTGATTCCTCTTCTCTTTATCAACGATTGGCTTCTTTGAGATTAATTGGTTTTGTCAGTCAGTCGTCTGTTTTGTTTAACAAATCGTTGACATTACTGACGACACCACTTAAACAAATCCAAAGACATCTAACCATTAATTTGATTTATTTTCACGCAATTCATAATTGGATATATCCTTGGTTATCGATTGAAACTAAATTGGAGCATGTCAACATTGCCGATAAACCATTACTATGATTAACTGCATTACTCTCTATTGTAATTTTGTCCAGGTTCTCCCAAGAATCACAAAATATTGAGGTCAAACTTGAAAACAAAAGTGTACTAGAGCAGTGTACTAGATGTGCACAAAAAGTTCAATAAAATATAATAAATGAAATAAAGTTTGCGTTATATTCGAAATGATTTATTTGATATTTTTTTTTTTTTGAAAAAAATCCTATTTTTGATAAACTCTTTGAGTAGTTATGCCATCAAAACAATAAGAGTTGGGATAAGTGTTTCACTCATTGAGAAGAGTCTCTCAAACACCAAAAGTGATGGAGAAATGCGAAAACACTCAGTTGAGAGCCTCTGCAAAAACACGGGGGAAGTGCCGATCGATATCAACTACTAATTCAAAATTATTGACAAATAATCTAATTATTGATTTAATTATCTTTTTATCAAAGGAACCGAAAAATTCGTTATACTTGTTTAATTAATATGACCAAGAATCTATTTGTTTATTGTGAGATATCCTGTTTTGCTGATTGTGTGTAAAAAGCGCCAGATTTTGTACTTAAACCATGTGTTGTCTCATATTTGTCATAACTTTAATTTATATAATATTCAAATTTATTACAAAACACCTGAAAACTGAACTGAAGTGAAGAAAACGAATATATTTTTTCAATTATGTGAAACGAAATGAAAAATTGTTTCAATTATTTGTAGACATCTGTGAAGTGAAAGCATTTGTGTTTAAGCGCTAAAACCGGGGATCAATTTGTTTTGATTTGAGTCTGAAGTTAAAAATTTTTAGCGATCATTACTCCCGACTCTCGACTCCCTTACAGTTCTGTTTTATTTCCATTTTTGAACTCTTCTCCAATCATTGCTGTTATGTCTGAGTCTTTCGTTTTCAATATACAGTTGTGCTGTTGGGCTGAGCGCACAGAATAAACGATATCATAGTTTACGGAATACAGTATAAGTCGCAAGAGTTGAACAAAATGTTGAGATCAATAAAATGCTACTATATTTAGGAGAATGTGTATCAAAACCAATTTATATTCCCTCCACAAGACCTCTCTGTCTTCCAAGACTCTCTCTCTCTCTCTCTCTCTCTCTCTCTCTCTCTCTCTCTCTCACACACACACACACACACACACACATCCAAAGTTCATGTCTCTGTTATTCCTGAGTTCATGTCTTCCCTTTGGTTGCCTTTCTTTGAATTTCGTGTAGTTTTGCAAAAATCAAAACCAAACTTAAATGTGTTTAGTATTCAATTCAAGGAATAAAATCGATTGAAGTTTTCATTCGAGTCCCGGAAAAATCCAATTTAAACATCACTACTGAATATTAAATAAGACGCTTCTTATTTGCTTCTTATTTGCCTCTTATTTGCAGTTATTCTGTGCAAAGAGCTCAGGCGAGTTGAGTCCGTCATTACTTAATATCTCGATTATGTAAACAAAAAATTTTTAAATCTCATTATTTAAGCCGAATATCAAAAATAGAAATGTTTTAGAAGTCCTTTAAATGTTTTGAATTGAATTTCAATATAATCTAATTATTGCTTAAAATTTGAGATAATATTAGATAATTCAAATTTGGATTCATTTGATGACTCCATTAAATTGAAGCCATTATTTAAAATGGACAAGGTCTATTCTCTCTGATTTTTTCCGTTCAAAATTAATCATAACTTATGATTAATGAGTCTCTATTCAGAAATTTGAGAATCGATTGAAATCTTAGCCATTAATCACGTTATGCCACAAATACCTGAATTCAATTCCCAGAATTTGATAAGAATTTGAAAGAAATATAAGACTAACTCTTGGCTACTCCACCGACAAACTATATTCTGGGTTCTGAATGACATCACATTACTGTCCTTCCAATACATTAAACAGAGATCGGCTGAGAGAGGATATGCTTTTGTTCAGATATACAACTTAAGGGCTGATCCTTTTTGGACTTAAATTTTTGGAAATTCTCAAAAACGTTTTGATGACATCGAATAAACAGAAGACCAAAAGATTTTAGTTTTAACGCTAATATCGATGTTCTTTGAAAAATAGGGATCTCTTTCATCGAATTCATTCATTGATTCTCTTGCCATTCATTGCCTTGAACATTCATAAAAGGGTCTGATGTCGACCTAAACTAATTCAATATCTGTTTCATTAAAGTTCAGTTTTTTTGCTCATATTTACAGAAACTGTTTATTGACTGAATAGACGACTCTCTCTCTCTCTCTCTCCTCTCTATCAATATTTGGATAACTTGTTCTGCAATTCATTTGAGTTCAGCTCAATTCAAACAATCATATCATCAGATTTTGATTGAATCACAAATTCCTGTTACAGATTAGCGTTTTCTGCCTTAAAATAAGAGATAACAGAATTCATAATAATTTACAATTAAAGAGATTTATTGTAAATAAATTTCAGTATTGAATAAAAAACAATGTAATCAAAGCCACGAAATATTTCAATTCGGAATCAATCCGAAGGCTTCACAAGACATGTATCGGCAAAAGAGATGGTTATCTAAAAGTTGTGTTTTAAATGAATAACAAGCCTTTGGTTTAACATTGAATTAAATATGAATTTGCATTTTCTCTGCGGACGAACTAATCGATCAAAACAATGATGGGATAAACTTGAAAATCTTGCTTGATAATACTCATAATGCTGTTACCTTTGGTAACACTCATCAGTCAGGCATACGGTTTGACAACACTGTTATCAAAAAATGTTTTCTCTTCAGATTCGTGTATATTCCGCATACCTGACCCCTAAACTAAATTATAAAAAGCGTTTTCACGATCTCTAAACTAATGTTTAGCCTTCACTTAGTGAACAATAACTTCGACTCAAACCTAATAATATATTTTTAACGTATTTCTTAAGCTTTACTCCAAAACCAAGTGGTTTACTAAAAGTTTCATCGATTTTGAAATTCCCTTACTCTTTTTTCTCTCCCTGTGCTCATAAAAGCATGTTTTTCTCCGCATAAAAGCCTATCGTGACTTATGATCCAATTCGGGCACTCCTACAGCTCCCACTCCATCAAAAGCGAGCCAAGGATTTTGCGTCGGTTATACAAAATTGAAAATTTCTTATAAGTTTGCTTTCTTGACGTTAATACGTTCGCCAAAAATAGTTATCTATGTCATTCATATTTGCCATATTCGGTCAATTTTACTCAATTTTATTCCCATATTATATAACTTGAATTTTGATTTATGAGTTCAATATATAAAACAAATATTATCTTTAGTTAACGGAAGCACTAAATTAAAGTTAATTTTTCTTTTAATGATTTTATTTCAAACGAAAGAAAAATACAAATAATTTTTAATTATCTGTCAGTCAATTGAATGCAGTCATGAAATGCTATAAAATTAATGAATTATTGCGTTTTAATGACTAAAATATATCTCTTTTGATGCCAATCATAGAAATATATTTATATATTTTTCATTCAAAATCTGTAAATCTATTTTTCGAAACACATTTGAAATAATGGCCACAAATAATAGCTGACGAAGAACTGGTGTCCTATTTTATGCCCTCTCCTGACCTATCAGTTTGAAAGATCCGTTTTTTGCTCCACTTTTTTCATTATTTTGCAATCTTTTCTGGTGTCCGGTCGGCCATCACTTAAGAAATTCAATTATAACCCATTGTTTCGGTGTTTGAAAACACTTTTAAGGGAAACAAAAAAAAATTTCTTTTCAATCGATTTGTTCGGAGCCTACCATCGATTGTGACTCAAATGACATACATTTCAGCGAAGAATTACATATATATTCTGTTCACTACTTTTAAGATCTTATTATAAGACTCCCATTCAGTGATAAAAAATGAGTTAAAGAAGAAAACTATTATATTTCAAAATAAATGATTTTCTTAAATAGGAATCAGGTTTTCATTTAAGGAATATCTGTTCATTTTTCACATTTATATATACCCTGATGACTGTTATTTATTCAGAAGATATCAATTTTTAATATAAAATTTTTGGATGTTTTCTATTGAATAAAATGAGTGAACAGTCAATAAAAAACATTATTTGATTCAAATAAGGACTGAAATCCTATTCACATTCAAACTCATCCTAACATTAATGGCCTTCACTTCCATTTAATTCATATACAAATTCAAAGTTTATTCAAATTTTACGCAAATATGAGGCATAAAACGGATGAGAAAGGACTCGGGTTATACTCCATATGCTGTTCAGTTGGGCTGATAATAGATTTAGAGTCCAGTGGTTCTCATTTTGATGGTCATTAACCTGAACAGTCATTATGTTTCACTATTGAAATATTGATGTGTCATGTGATACGACCTAGCTCCAAATTGATGGCAACTAGCTCACTTAATTGCTTTAATCAAATGTTATTTGTATGAAACAAATTTGTTTTTGTCGCCAAAAACGTCATCAGAAGAGAGAAAATAAATCAATTTTAAGGAATTAAACAAAAAGAATGGCTTTTTGTGTCTTAAGGAAAACAGCTGTCCCTTAGAATCGGATTCTGTGCCAGAAGTAAGAGGACAGTCATTATATTCATCACATAATTCTAGACACGAATCCCATTGGAATTATCGCATTATCTTTGAATAAACGATTGAACTCAAACCCAAACCGAGTGATAAATAAGATGAACACTAGAATCGAGTTTTGCCATCAATTTCTCCCTTTTATTGCTTTTCTCTAATTTGTTATACAGTGTTGTCTTGTCTAACATTTTATTGATTTTCACACATTTCAGTCTTAACTGAGACCCAAAATTGAGTCAAAATAATTATTTTAACGACTGTCAGTCCTGTCCTTAAAAACAGATGAATAGTAGTCATAAAATGCAACGGAATTCCCTAAATTCTAGACTTTAAACTAAAAATGGTCCCTTTATTTCACAATCGACTTCCATATGAAGGGACAGCCGTTGCTAGAGTTGAGTGACTCCAACAAAATCAATAACAAATGGCTTAATAACTGCAAAGTTTGTGATACGTTTGGTCCACACTTTGATAAGCCATTCATTTATTCCTCGAACGGAAGCCGCAGTCAAGAGAAACACAGTTAGGGTTAGGGTTAGGAAAAGGGGCTCTTAATTTAGGCCAAAGTGCTCAGGGCCGATTAAAGACCAAGTTCCATCGGGACTTTGAAGTCAATTAATCTAAAAGTTGTCCATGTTCACAGCTCCCAATTTAGTAATTAGTTACCATTCCTTTGAGGATTATTTTAAATGAGTCATTTAGTTTAAATATAATTATACCTTAATTGTACCTTGCTGACTCCTAAGTTATTCAATTACAGTTCTTACTCAATAGACTTAATTTTTAAGATATTTGCGTTCATTTGAATCGCTTGTTGTTATCGATCAATAAATAAATAATTAAGAGATAATAAAAGAGATTTGTCTGTAATTTGCATCGATTTTATGTTGCATTCAATGTATTGATAATATTTTGGGAGCAGGACTTCAGTGTCCGCCCAGTCTTAAGGTAAACCTGAAACCAGAGCAGAAATCCATTAAAAAATCAATGTTTTAATCATATAATTATTCTTTCGATTCAGTTGTTGTGTTAATCGTTTGCTGACTGAAAAATACAACATTTGTTTTAGTTTTGGGTTTAATTACTTTTTGGAAGAGTGAGTGCATACGAATCGATAGGCTGTGCGACACATCCGATGAGAGACCCAAAAAAAATTTAATCACAAAGGATTTGATTTACGAAAAATAATTTACTTTAGGATTAGGTATATATAATCCTATTTGCTTTGGCTATTATGCCATCAGTTTTTTACTTCAAGGGTTATCCTTCTTATTGTCTGAACGGTAAGAAACTTCAGACATAGATCTGATGCAAACATTATTCCAGTATTTGTTGTGAAAGTAGTCGAGTATTTGTTTTCTCAATACTGAAGGCGACAGAAATGCTTCGCAATTGAGTTAAAATGATTTTAGGAAACTGAACACCAATTCAATTGAGTCGACTATAATTGCATTTCTTGTGTAACTCTGTTTTTATTTATCGTAATTCATATAAAAGTCGACGAATAAGTGGAAAGTCTTGTTATACATAATTAATTTATAAGCAATGGCTTTGACTTAACTCTAACTTATGTTTAATAAAAAGTAATTTCTCCACAGATTCTGAATAAGTCTTACATTTTATACTACAGTCGACTACTTTTTATAGCAATTATATACGAAAAGAGTGAATACATATCGAGTGTATGAATATTTGGAAACAGTTTTTCAAATACTTCACAAACCGAATGAAGTTTTTCTCATCAAAATTTCAGTCAATATTCCAGAGATTATTATTATTTCCTGTGCTCTGCTCTTAACACTTCTGTTTCATTTTTCACTAAATATTAATGCATTTGAAGGGAAAGCCTTCTTTCAATTCAGTTTTTTTTTGTAGTGGTATTCCCTGAAAACGGTTCAATTCGTTGAGTTTATGTAAAGATTTATTCAATTGATTCGCTTTTGTAGTGATGTTGTGCTCCAGAAAATCAATACTGAAATATAATGCGTTAGACATTAATTATATTTTTAGTCTCTATTGTTCTCATAGTCTCTGAAAGAATCGATTTTAAAATTTTTACAAAAATTTCTTCAAAACTGAGATTCGGGTCAATCAGTAGTTTTGATTTGAGAAATTTTGAGCCTTTATTTCCATGCAATCAATTCCTATTGATTCGTAAATTGAGTGCCTATTTAGAGAATGGTTGAGAAACCCCTTTCCCTTAAGAAATTAAATGAGTAAATATGACTTTTGGGGAGAGTATGCGTCAAAACATTTTATTAGAGCCTTGAATTCAATTAATATTTATTGAATTGAGTGATAAATCATTTGTGTTGTCGTTAATAATCATTATTCATAATTACGTTAGTCTTCAGATTGATTTCAAACTCAATTATAAAATTCAGGAAAAAAATATTTTTCGATTCACAAGATTTGCAAACTTATGGCTCACATTAGAGACTCACAAAAAGGAAAGGAACAGAAGCTATGGTTGGAAGCAAAATGTGAACTCAGGGATCGATGGCCTCCGCTATGTGCAGAGCTTAGGCCTATCATACCATAAGAAAAGAGTCGACAATAAACTCGAATTGAGCTTCACTTCTATTATGTGAAGACCTGATAGTAGGAAAATAGGAGATATTTCTCTCCATTTTTTTGCCCCTTGCTATAAATTATGGCCACAAAATAGCGTCAGTGAGAATAACTCTATCCTTTAATGATCGAAATCATTTTATAGGCACCAGAATTGAATTCATTGCCCAAAAAAATATTGCATTTTTTCTCTCTTCTTGCAAACAACTTAATGATCTCAACACTAATGACTTTGTGATAAGAATTGAACCATAATTTCATTTCGTTTGCAAACATTGTCTTCTCTTCTAATGTTTAAATCACGAAATACAAGACGTTTGCAGACGTTTTACGACTATTTTCACAACGAAAACAATATTAGTCTTATTTTTGGCCGAAAAGGCAAACAAATAATTTTCGGGTCTAGACTTGCGATCCATTGTCTAATCCTTCTGTCGTCCCAACCATTGATCACTTGTAAAGCAAATGTAATCAAAAACAATGAGAGAAACACTAACACAACAGTAATCAGAGTCAGTTCCACGGCTTTTAATGAACAGAAGTGGTGTTCAGCAAAAGTGATATCCAGTGCACTGAGTAAAGCCAGTGATCGGAGGAAATGTATCAAAGAATTGATGTGTAAAATACAATAGCAATACATTAGGTGTAGGTTTTGCTCGAGTTTTGAGTTCGCAATTCAATTGTAAATAAGAAGAATCAGATTTAAAACTCTCAGCACTTCTTCTGCTCTGTTGTGAGTCTCGATTGCCATTTAATGATGGTTTCAATGGTTTCACTTCTCATGGAAGGCAATGGCTGTGAGGATTGTAACCAATGCAAGTCAAGAGCAGATGAAGAATCGATATTTCAAACCAAGTGCTGCTTTACTGGCATCTGATTTCGGTTATTGGTTTGCTCTCCGTTTCTCTTAGTCTTACTTATGGTAATGTCTTTAATTCTCTGCTCATCTCTGCCTGAATTCTGTGCACATCCGTTGCCACTAAAGTACAGTTAGTATCGAACAGTAATCTATTGGTCGGTGCGCTCATCTCATATCTATAATAATAAATTTGGGAACAGGTCTGATAGTCTGGGTAATCCAAAGGCACTCTCTATCTATTGCGTGACATATTATGCGTGCATTACTATCATTAATGAACAGCCTATTGTATTATACCGGAGCGCAGCACAGGAGCATATACTTCAGATTTTATAACCGATCGCCACTAATAGACCTTTCACTATATTAACGGTTAATTGACCTCAAGTGGACCTCTGGTCTCAAAAAATAGATTACAATTCGATGTAATTTATTTGAAATGGCTTTTCATCCCTTCGCTAATGATTTGCTTTTTCTCATTCATTCAATTTAAAGGACATTAGACTCGAAATTAATAGCAATTCTTTAGAGAAATAATGAAATATTAAGTCATTTCTTGTTTAAAAATCTACGAAAAAGGGATAATTTTATGATTCATTAGAAGGCTTTGAATTCATCCATCGATAAGTGTTGTTATTATTCGACTAAAAGGCATTCGTTTGGTATTTGTTGTGTAAAAAGCAACAAAAGTCACTGTCGATTGACATTTTGGCCCAAAGCATAGCCCTGTGCCTGAAAAACGGTTGTCTGAGTGTGTGTTACCCCTAATAGCAGTAGTGGTAATGTCCGCCAAATGGATCGATATTCACATAACGAATGGCTTCGCCGCGAAGACGACTACTGGTTGTGAGGCAGAAAACGAGACTATTTTCCAGTGAAAAATACGCACAGAATAGTTGTGACAGAGTTTAGAGAGCAAACCATAGCCAGAGTCCAGACCCACAAAAGTCTGTTTAAAGAGATAAATATTGGACCTGACAGACAAAAATTCGTTGAAAAGTTCAGTGTCAAAAGAGGGGAGTGGGAGAGAGAGTGTGCCCTGTGCTTTACACTGGGCGAGAATAGTGGCGGCTCTTACTCTGAGTGCCGTTTTCACTGAAAATTGTTGTTCTGCTCGAGAATTATCTCATTGGTGTCGAAGCTGTGTTGCGGTGCAGAGCCATAGCCAGAGCCAGAGCCAGAGCCAGAGCCTGTGCCAGTTGAGAGTTAGTGCAACTAAATGCTAGTCTCGAGCTCTTCGCTGAACGAATCCTACGGTTTGGTAGTAACGCAGGACATTTGTTGCTGAGTTTGTGTGCACAGAGCAGAGCACAGACACAGAGCTCTTCGCCAGTTGTGCTGCACAGAGCTGTTGGAGTTGTTGGGCGCGGCATTGCATAACAAAACAAGTGAACCGATCAGTTACTGCAGTTTCACTTCTCCGCCTCTCTTCCAAACTCTGGTTCTTTTAGTTTTTTGTTTTCCAGTGTCGGACACTTCCGGTGCTCTTCACTCATACTATTCGTACCTTTGATTTAATATAAAGCGTTTAATGAAGTTTTTTTTGTAATAGTTATTACTCTTTCATTGCCATTGAATTTCGTGAACACAAGTAGTGCCACAACAGAAGAGTAGAGAACAGCTCTCTATCCGTACAATTGGTTTTGCCTTCAAATCTGTTTGAACTGACAAAACAAGTTCATAGTATCCAGTATTCCACTCCACAGATACACTCTGTCAGTGCTTACCAACAGCCCTAATATACCATCAGTTCTAATGTCATCTCCTTTTAAGACATTGTATTTCTATTTGAATATACCCTCAAGTGATTCAACGGCAGCTAAATAACAATACTTGGAGTGACTGCTTAAACACCAGTGCTTTTCTTCCGATGAACTCGAATTAAGTGTCATTTTTTTGTTTCTCACCATTCGATCAAAATTGACGAACAATTGACATAACGATGAGTTTTAACGGTTTCGACTCTTTTAATACCCCTTTAAATCAGACTCTGTATGGCAATGAGACGAACATCAGTGACAATGAGACCCTTTCCAATGCCACGAGTCAGGGAATACCATACGACGAGAGTCCAGCAAATGTAAAGCAGGCAATACTGATATTCCGTCTCGTTTTGCTGGGATTAGGTCTGATCGGCAACTCTTTACTCATATTTGTATACATCAAGTGCTCAAACATTATAACCAATCGATTGGGTGTTTATGTAATCAATGTCTGTGTGGCCCTCATTATTGATTTGCTGGATGTCGTCATCTGGTCTCTCAAACAGTTCGGATACGACTACAAGAACCCAGAGTATGGTCTGCCCAAAGTAGTTGTCCAGATCGGGGAAATACCCCAAATGGGTTTACCCACGACATCGCTGTTCTTCACACTTATGCTGTTCGATCGTTTCTTCGCGACTTGTTTTGCGCGATGCTATAAGTCGTGTTATGGCTCGAAGGCCAACGCCATTGTGTTGAGTGTTCTTCTCTGGTTGGGCTCATTCTTCCTGATCTTCATTCTCATATTCCGCGACCTCCTCTTCCCGTACGAAGAACTGCACAGAATAATCCATTTCTTAATCTCATATATCGGGCCATTTGTGATCAAACTGCTGTTGGCTATAGTATTGCTTGTGAAGCGCAAAATGGTTCCGGACAACGACGAGAGCCAAGCATTCATTGAACGGCGTCGCAAAGCACTGTACTATACGCTCACAATTGTCATAATTCACCTCTTGTTTAGTCTCCCCTATTATTTACTCCAAACCAATCTCTACTTCAAACTCATTACCATAACTGTTGACGAATGGATTGTATTTGTCTGCTATGCGGTCACTGAAGTCCCACTCGTTTTGAATCCCATCTTTTGTTTTGCGATCGAACCAGAATTTCGAGACTCCCTGGTCTCAGTCTGCACCTGTGCCGGCAGAGCCAGACGGGAGCTCAATTTGGACGGAGGTGACGACCACGCAGAGTCACAGCCATTGGCCCCGTTGGCAACTTCGCCCATCGCCGAAGAAAAGGAACATTTGGCCGAAGAGGAGAATTGATAGACAGCTGAGGAAGTATTGTTGACATCAATTAGATCTAATCATCACATCATTTAACAACCATTAGCTCTCATCACAACTCAATTGTAGTATAGTTTTATTGATTCGAACCATTCATTCAAAGCTAATTGATATTCAAAAACCAGAAGAAGTCGCGAAACGAAAACTTGTTTTTCTGTTTTTACTCATCAAATGTACAAAACATTTGGCTTCAAAATAATTGACTGAAGAAAACAGTACTAAAACCTCACTCATTATGATTAATGTCCTCTGAGTCTGACTTTGAAATTTTCTGCACAATTAAATCTATCGATCAATTGATTGAGAGTTTAGACACAAATATGTTTATTAAACGTAACAAAAGTAAGAATTCTAATGATATTTAATGATTAATACATTTAAAAGTAATGATTGAATTAATTGCTCAGTAATTGTATCAAAAAATTAAAGTTCTGAACAAAAGGTGTATTATTTTAGATGAAGAATATTCTGTCCAAACAAATGGTATTTAACCTTACGATTAGTTTTTAATAATTCAATACTTAATTATAATATCGTTTTAAGACAAATATATTGTAATCTATTAATTGGAACACAATTTTAGACTAAGATTTTTGTGAAAGTTTTTTATCATAAATGTTAGGATCATTTGGAAGAGAGAAAGAGTGGTTTTATTTATTTAATTTAATATAATATATGGTTTTCGATATTTATTTAATACTTTGACAAATGTTTAACAATTTGAACAAATTTTAAGAAATATATTCAAATCTTTTCTCTCTTTTAAGAGATGTTTGACTGAAAACTACCCATAAGTTTGACATAATTGGCAACACTTTGAACACAATATTTTATTTTAACCATAAGTGTATTCAACAATTTTTGTTCGTTTTTAGCATGTTCAGTTTATTTGTTTGAGAATATAGCTCATTTATATATTTGTCAATTATCATGGATATTTTATTCATTATTTTATATCAAATAATTTATTTTATATTTTTATTTCGATGTCATTATTACTAAACATAATCATTAAAAAGAGCGCAAAAACAGAGAGAATTTTGAATTTAATTTAATTAAACCCCATTTTAATAGAATTTGTATTCCTCTGAAAGAGAACCCAAAACAGTATTTATTGCTCTTTTGGAGAGACAGTGATTTCCTCTTAGCTCTAAATTGCGATAAAAATTTTTGTATAAAAACAACTTTAATTATTATAATATATATATGAGTATATTATTACCGAATATATGCGATAATACATTTTAATTATGATATATGATTCATATATTAATGAATCGGAGGTACTCTATATATACGGATATATAGACTCTGAGAAACAAATCTCATCTGAACTGAGAGACTACTCATAAATGTTTTCATCTCTAAAACGAGAGCCAAATATATAATATATATATAAATATAATTCTCTTTTCATATTCACGAGAATCAAAGTTTTGAAAAACATTTTTCTCTTCTCTTCGTTTTGACTGTAATTAAAGGTGACTACAAATTATCTGCGGATATAAACTTCTTTTAGTTTTAGGGCACACTCCTCTCTATCCCCTATCCAACTGCTATCGCAGCAGTTGAACAGTGGTTAATGTCTTTCAGGATAACTGATTATTATTACAACTTCTGTAACAACTTTACAACTTATATATAAAACTCTTTTAATTGTAAACAACTCGATATTATGTATAAGTCTTGCATTCAATGATCAATTTTGAACAAATAAACAAATGTTTTAATGAACAACACTTGGCTACCGGTGCTCTTCTCTTATCATAAGTGTTTGTGTATTCTGTTTGCTTACGACTTGTGTTTGTCTTATCCATCGATTGAAAGCAAATCTTTGGCAAAATACGACACCAATCGAGAGGATTACACTCTAATGTAGTTTACAGTCAATTAATAATCTGTTTTCAAATAACTTTTATATAATTCGTTTGGAAAGCCTCTGATCCGCGAATTTGTCAGATTTACTCATTAATTATTCAATTCAAATGAGCAAAACATTTACAGTTGTGCTGACAGTCATCTGATTCTGGGATCGGTTTACAAATTGAATATGACTTTGAATTGTGAATTAATTACCTATTTTTGAAATGATTTCACTTAATTACATTCAGACACGAAATCGGATTTTTAGTCACCTTTTTCTTTACATTAATTGCGTTTAGAATTTATTTTCAAAACCAATCATTGAATTTATATTCAGAGCTTTGGATTGCGTTTAAAGAGCTTTTATTTTTTATAAAGAAGCAAATAATTGATAAATAATTGCCTCAAATGTACATTAAATGGGTATATATTTTAGTTTTGAACGTCTGATGTTTTTGAGGAAAGGGTTGACCTGACTCCACATCACTGGTTCGACGTTTTCAGACCTCGGGGCTATTGAAACTCTTCACGAAATGTGTATTATTTTGAGGGCTGGACACATGTCTCGATGATTTACTAATATTCTATTGTAGGGCAGAGCCATGAAATTCATTTGGCCTCACATTTCAATAGCGATAATGAAAATGTTTGCACAGAATTGGGATCAGAGATAAGGCTGTGAATGAAGTGAAATGTTAGCCATATTTATGAGTCGCTAAAAATTGATGAGTTTTGCCAATAATGAAGTTATGGAACAAATGATGGCTTTATGTGAAAGTGTGTGTGTTTTGTACCATTTGGCTGTCCTTTCATACATTGTTGGCTTTGATATAACTTGTATTTTATTATCATTTATTCAAAGGCTCAGAATATTTGTTGTGATACATAACCACAACAACAACAGAAACTTTGGTGTCATTGACATCAGGTTTGAAATCATTAAAGGCGGGGCCGAGAGAGAGAGAGAGAGAGAGAGAGAGAGAGAGAGAGAGAGAGAGAGAGAGAGAGAGAGAGATTATGTTTAGGATGAGATCTGAATTACTAACTAAAACTGATTTTCGCTAATTTGACGCCACTTTAGCTTAAAATGAGAGAAAAAAAGTAGTTTATGTTATAATGAGTTACCATAAAAAAAATGATTGGCTGAGCGAAAGACAGCATATCTACTGCTAATGAAATTCAAGTCAAGAGATAATTCATGTCTAATATCTCATACCTTTGCTGATAGTTATGTTATATAACTTCATATCTTATTATAGAGGATCTGAAGATATGATATGAGCACTGACTGTACAATACGTGAACTCATGCATGAAGACAATCAGCCCCTGATTAGAGTCACTCTTGAAAAATAGTCTCCAATCAAGTGTAGACGTGAAGGACAGACAGTCATCAAATAGGAAGATATTTTTATTTGACACAGAATTCAATTTTCATTCTCTCATTCGGTTATCAAAAAAGAAGGAATTTTTAGAATACGTGAAAATTATCACTGAGTCGGGACTCGAACCACAATCGGCTGATAGGACTCACATTCAATAAATCCTATGGAAGTCGAGAAAACATTGGAAATGCGTGTCATGTCTCACATTTCTTATCACAATATGAATAACATATTTAAATGAAGTCCAACTTATGTTCTGACTTTTCATTCAGTTATTGGGAGGCTTTCTAATTGAGATACTTGTCATTCGAGATGCAGAGAATAGTCCTAAAGTGCGGCCGATTCTACCGAACCATTCCTCGATCTGTCAATAGCTCAGTAAATAATTACAATAAATCGGTTCCTTTTCTTCAATATTCAAGCGCTTCGCCATCGATCGGTTCAAAGACTCTCTCAAACAATAGAGACGACAAAGTTATTGAACGAACGGCTCTCAGGAGAGATGGCATCCAATCGTCTGAATCGAAAGATTGCAATCAAATTGAATCCATTAAGTATTTCGCTGACGAAAACATCCTTCAGATAAACTTCAGTGACGGACAGACACTCAATTTCAATACGTTTTGGTTAAGAGATTCCTGTCTGTGTCCGCAATGTGTCCATCCATTGACCAAAACTAAACTCTTTAATTTCGCTGACATAAGTACCGATTTGTTTGTGGAAAGAGTCGACTGTTCCGGAGATGTCGTTGAGGTTCAGTGGAGGAGTGGAGTCACAGAAGAGCACATCAGTGAATATAGCACCGGTTGGCTCACACTTTTCGATCATGTTTTCGATGCAAACCCCAAGAGAGCCATGGATTCTAGTTTTGCGATTAAGTATCCAAACGATGGTATGTATGCCTCACGAAAAGTCGAACCCGAAAGAGTTGTTTGGGACTCGACTAACATCGATAAGCAGAAGATGACAATCAATTACAACCATTTCATGGACTCTAATGAATCTCTTCGACAATATTTGCAAATATTTTGTCGATTTGGTGTCGCTTTTCTCGAAGACATACCCATTGAAAAGAACAGAGTTTTGTCTGTCGCTCAGCGAATGGCTGACCAGAAGAAGACAAATAATGGCTCATCTTTTGATGTTGTCTTCAAACCTCATACCAATGGACACACCGAATACAATGGATGTGTTCTTCAATCTCACGTTGATTTGCCGTATAGGGAGAGGAGGCCGGGGGTGCAGCTCATGCATTGTCTCGAAAAGACTTCTTTCGGCGGAATTTCCACTTTAGTCGATGGCTTCAAATGTGCCGAAACATTACGTCATACAAATCCGGAACAGTTTCGATGTCTGACTGATACGCCGGTCTTATTCTCATTCTGTGATCAAGAAAAAGGAATTTGGTTTCGGCAAAAGCGACCAATTATTCGACTAAATAGCGATCAAACCATAAAAGAAATCAATTACAGCCATCAGTGTATGCGATCCCCTCTTCTTCCCTCACATCTATTGGACGCGTTTTATGATTCCTATCGGTTAGTCTTCAAAACAAATTCAATTAAATAAATAATTGTTTGAATATATGGCCAGAAAACTAACGAAACTAATCAGAGACGACAGATATGTCTATAGATATTCTCTAAGACCGGGAGATCTGGTGATGTTCGACAACAGACGTATATTACACGGGAGGGAACACTTCGATCACTCATCCGAACGAAGGTTTTCCTTCTTTTCAATAATTAATGTTTTTGGGAATAATTTATTTGTTTTGATGAGAAGTTCTAACAAATCATTGATACGACTCATTATATCAATACTTTTTAGACATCTGGAGGTCTGTTATATGGATTCCGATGAAGTGATGGCTTTATATGAAAGACTCGCCGCTTAGTTGTGAGCCACTCTTCGAGGTATAAATAATTGATTACCTTTTAAGGCATAAAACAATATTTATTTGATTGCATTCCTATTTGTGTTTATGATTTTCACGTCATTTATCACATAAACAGAGTATTAAAACAATTAAATTAAACAAAACAAAAAAGAATTGAAAAAAATAAAAACATTCAATAATTGAGCGATTATTCCATACAATAGAGTATATGATAAATGGGTTAACACAGGGAATAGCCCTCTGTGTCCACCGAAGCCTTTGTCTCGAACAATGAGATCAGATACGAGTAATCGGGTTCTGCGGTGAACTCCAATTTCATGCAGTGCTCCATATATTGGACCAAATAATTCAATGTCTGGTTCTCTCGATTGACGCACAACTCCTTCAAATCAATGCTATTCTTCTGGTTTTTCATGAATTCATACCTCTCAGAGAGCGATTGACTTGTTTTTTGGACACTCCACGGAAGGTCACCCCTTGCCATCCATATAAGACTATACCCGAGGAATATCATGTCATCCCTTCGCGACTGCTCTTCACGATTGTGGCCATTGAGGGAAAGGTAAGCTCTGTTACCTTTGATTTGTCTAAACGGCAGATCTTTTCTAAAAGGGATGTGTTGTCCGTCTTTATTGAGGAAATGGTTGGCGCAGTCGAAGTCAATCAAATAGATTGTCTTCTCATCGTTTGCGTCCAAAACATAGTTATTTGGTTTTGGATCCAAATGAATGATTCCGAAAGAGTGGCACTTCTGTAGTCCACCGATCATTTGAACGGCGTATTCATTTAAGTGGCGGTCAGTCCAGAGTCCGGCCTTAATCTGCTTTTTATAGTACTTCTGTAAATCGATTCCTCTCTTTTTCAATACCAGAAATCTGTGGTTAATTCCACTAAATTTTTCGATAACGATATCGAAGTACTGATCTTCTGATAGTTTCTCATAGAAATAGGACTCCCTCTCCAAAGAGGATATGTCTCGACATCCGATTTCTTCAGCCTTAAGGACTACTTCCCTATTAAAGTGATTGTCGCGACAGAAGTAAACTTCTGATTCGGTCAACACTTTAGAGATAACAGTAAACCTTCTGTTATACGGCGGTCCGGCGGGTATTTCGGTGCCGTCAAAAAAATATCGTTTTACTTTCATTTCAAAAAGTCGGACCCCGGGTACAGTTTATCGATAATTTTGTCCAATGAAAGAATACTAAAAAGTACTAAAAAATATCAAATGATTATCAAATTTGGTATAAATTCTATGACTAATATTAGAATTGATTACTTAATTCAGATATAAATTTATGGATGACTTAGATTTGAATCAATTATTTGATTAAATTAGAGATTAATTGAGTTTAAGTATTAAACGATTTTATATTAATTCATATTTGGCTTCAGTTTTAAGATTTGATTTTCATTTGACTGAATCACTGACTGATAAGTAGTAAACAATTTTGAAGACTTTTTATGAGAGTAAATAATGTCAAAAACACTGACAAATATGTATAAAAAAGTACCAAATATTTGGAATAAATGGT
>JAQGBD010000211.1:0-40531 GCA_034698165.1 Punctoribates punctum | reverse complement strand
GAGAGAGAGAGAGAGAGAGAGAGAGAGAGAGAGAGAGAGAGAGACGGGAAGAGATATAATTCTTAAATTCAAAGTTTGTTGAGTACAAGTCTGGTTGTGCGGTGTGTGTGGGTACAGGTCTTTGGTTGATTGGCAATCATATGCAGGTATATTCACGTATATTCACCACATGTTCACTCTATGTTCAGATCTGTTCGAATGTAATCATTGCAATCAATCATAAAAACAGTGAAAAATTTTGGTATTCATTTAACGCAATTAATCTTTGTCAACGAAAAACTACACGAAATAAAATAAAAGAATCTCTTTCTCTATCTATTAAAAATTGAGTCCTAGTTAGGGCTGTTTAGGGCCGACAAACGGCCGATCAATTCCAAAGCCTATACAACACTTGAGTTCTGCCGATACGTGAACTGTAAGACTGTAAGTGCGTCCAAACCTGAAACTCGTTATAAAGTAATTCAATTTCTCTCTCTCTCTCTCTCTCTCTCTCTCTCTCCGCGCTCTCTGGGCTGTGATAATACCTCAACAAATAGCTGTGTATTCTTACAGTTTTTGCAGCGCTGAACACACTTCCATCGGACTGACTGCTGAGTTGAGACCTAATAGTTTATTAGTTGACTCTCCAGTGATAGTCTTCACAAAACTCTAAAATTCTTTCAAAATTCAAATGTGTTTATATTTTTGTCTATTGGTTGGCGGGGGTTCTGCCAGTGCTTCGCAAACTTTGTCATTCAAGAAGTTTCTCTAAGACTTTAGAGCCATGAAATGCAGCTCTTTTTCAGCTCCTGACTCATGGAGAGGTTCGGGCAATAAGTTGTTAGTTATAATGAGAAACTGTAAGTCTAAACCTTGTAATTAGAGATTCAAAGAGAGAGAGAAAAGTACTGAAAAAACGTAGTTTTAGTTGCATTTAAAACAGCATTACTTTTACTGATTGACATTTTTCTTCTTAAATAACTCGCAAACTCTTAGACACGAAAACTAATCAATTATTTCAAAACATCTATTCATTACTTAACGTGAAATTTGTAGACAATAATAGCGGTAATAATTTTGAACCCAATTCTCAGCTTAAAAAACAATTGACTCAAAGTTGTGTTTGTTTTCAAAAAAATAAAAACAATTTTTACTGAATTTCATAACTTCTCAAAAACTCATTCAACTGATTCTGAGATCCATTTTCACAGTTTTCCAATCGTTTTAATCGATGTTATTTTGAAATAAAAATCAAAATTCACTTTTAAGTGGGTTATTGTTAACCATTTTATTCATTCAATTCTTTGATCTGATATAAAATAATGTTTAAGGTAATATTTGTTTTTATTTAAACAGGTTAAAAATTAACTAGGTTGAATTTTCTGAAAAAATTTCCGAGAAAAAAATCTTTCATTTTTAACCACATTTTAATTTAATTGTTTAATGACAGCTAGTTAATTTTGAAAAAGCCATCGACGAAAACCCAATTCCTATGAGCGTTAGCCAGAGCAATTTGTACAGTTTTATCATTGGTTAGGCAATTATTTTGATTTGTCATTTGTACTTGTTAAAAAATTAATCTCAATTTAGATTTATAACTTTACTTTTCTTGAAATTGGTTGTTACAAAAATTGCCCAGTTCAAATAAATAGAGCCATCTGCTGGAAGCTGTTCCATGATGTCAGATTGAATTTTTGGATTTTGGTTCTTGATAAATTTGGGAATTAGTGTGACCTCTATTGGACTAAACAAAATTATTCGAATTCTATTGAATGGGTAGTTCTCAGCTCAATAGATGGCGCAACAGTACCCAATGTCTATGAACTGTAAGGATGGGATTGATCTAGGCAATGTATTATTCTACAGTTCAGAGATGGCCTCAGCTATACCTTTGGTGAGTAGTTCCGAAATTTGTCTTTCGGTGGGAATTCATCAAATTTGGTCTTAAAATAAATATTTTTTGCGCGATTTTTTCCTAATTCATACACATTTTGCTTCAAATATATGTGCATGCGTAAACATGGTCAAAATTGGTTGACTCTCATCTTGGGAACTTTAACTCAACCTAAAATCATTGGATGCAATGAATTCTAGTGGTATTACCTTTTGGTCCGACACTGAATAAAATTCTTTTGTAATTTGTCTGAAAGGAAGTGTTTTTGAGTTAAAAACAATATATTTTGTGGGAAATCATAAGAGAAGGGCTTAAATATGTTAATGTTTGTCAACTGTGCATATCTTGAATGGCAAATGAGTGTGAGCTTGAAAGAGGGTTATCTCAAGATGACAGGGCTAAGTCCCTGCACAGCCACAGCACAGCCAAATGCGCTTTTAAGTGCAGCAATTAGTTTGTCAATCACAGGCTTTGACAGGTTTTGCTTGTTCAGTGTGTTCAATGTGTTCCTATCCATTGTCTAAATGAGATACTATCAGTCCGGTTGTGTTGGACTCGAATGGCTTAATATACTTCTGGCTCTCTTCTGGTTCTCTTCTGGTTGGCTGATCCCCACTCTTGCCATTGAAGAGATATTTTGATTGACTCACATATATTTACTTTGAAAACACATTGACTTTTGGAAGATTACTCTCATGGCTGTGCCTTACAGTGCCTTACAGTTGCCTTATAGTAGCTCTAAAGCTGCTTTGTCTGCAGTAAGAGGAGCTCAGCGCTCACAGCTCACAGCTCAGGGTTGTTTGCAAGGAAAGAAAAATATGAATTATTAGACATTATAGACATTATAAGACATAAGACGATAATCTCTGATCAAAGTTACAGTTGAGTTGAGATCTTCTTCTCTAATGTTTTATTTTCGGTTGACTTCAGTTTTTTGTTTATTTATTTATATTAAACCCAAAGAGCCCTCAGATTGAGACCAAAATGTATTTGAGTCGGAAAAGCGTCCAAATATTTCCTCTGTTATTATCGCTCGGAATCATCGGTCTCTGAGTCAAGTTATTAGTTTAAAAGTGAGTTATTCCCTATTTTCTGCTAACAAAGTAGGAAATGGGCGGAAAATTACTCTTTAATTTATAGGACTCTCTACTACTCCTCTGTTTTGCTCCAACGTTGTGAACGTCAATCAAAGAGCGATGAGATAAGACTCAAATATTTGTCTGTCTGTCAGAATCGATGCCAAAGATCCGAAAGAAATTATTAAAATCATTACTAATATTAATCGTTGTATTAATAATTGTTTTGCTCAAACATTTGCATAATTTCTACGAAATCATTGAAATCGACAGAAATAATAATGAGGTAACGGAGAGATGGATGAGGTATGAACTGAGAGGTGCGGTGTTTAGTGGTGTTTAGCGGTCCTATGCTTTCATTAGTATTGTTGTTAGTGTGGAAACTATTGATGTATTGCTCGCCCGCACGCACTAAAGTCATGGCTTAGCACTGGACAAGTCGTGGGAAATTAACTCAAGTTTTGTCCATTACTACCACTACTGACTACTCATATATTTACTTGTATTACAACACAAGTAATAATGAAAGAATGGTTTGATGAACGACTCAACTTTGTCTGTTCCACTACACTGACCATAGCCTCCAATCCAGTATTTCTTCCAAATTGACCGCTGGCTCATAATTTCCTGCCATAACTTGAAGAGGCCGTCATATAGTTTTGTTACAGTTCTGCTCTCATTATCTGATCAATCCCTCGTTCAATCACTGCTCCAATCGAGTATTGCCACCGATTCTCTCTCTCTCTTCTCTCTCTCTCTCTCTCTCTCTCTCTCTCTCTCTCTCTCTCTCTCTCTCTCTCCAGATATTTTTTCTATTATTGTATTTAATGTTAACACATATGAGGCGAACACAAGTCTATAGAGAGATAGAGCCATAACTGACATACAGATCACGTCTGCATCAATGGTAAGCCTCTCTGATGGCAGACCTTTATTGTCGTCTTCAACGTCTGTACGCTTTATTAGAGCCGTGTATTCATTGGTGTTATTCTTTAGGAGTAGTGCACAGCTTATCAGTCTTAGTGATAATGAAAATAGATTTATGAGGGCTTGAAATTCAGTTAGCGATCAAATTTTGTTGAATTCTGTTCTATGACTGCCATCACTACTGACTGGAGTCCACATCGAGAGACAATCGGGTTTCCCCTCATATATGCATTTATTGTCATTATTTTTATAATAACTGTTCTGTTATTCTGTTTGATTGTGAGGCTCCCAAAGTATCATCATTTTGTTGCTTCACTCTGGCTATGGCTGTGCTATGGTGGAGCTTATGCCCCATTAGACTCGACTTATTTCCACTCTATTCCACTCCTAAAATCTGATAATCTTTTTTGAATCAACTCTTGTATAATCCGGATAATGAAAAGAGACAGAAGAGACGGCAGAGTTCACGCTGTGATTCAAAGGTTCATACATTTTATTCAATATAAAAATGAATTTCTAATTCGTATTTCACGTGCGGTTCAGAGTTATCGGAGTTACCAAAGATGTGGAGACAATCGATTCCGATGACAGACACCCAACGAAAGTGAAGATTACTTCTCATCTTTTCAATAATGATTTCGTTTACACATCATTTCTTCACTGCTATTATATTTATTCGTCTTATAGATTGCCAAGATAAGGGTATTTACCAGCAACAATTCCAGTGTAAAGAATCAGCAAGCGTAAATTATTAATATGCAAACCAATTAATTACTTATTCAATCACTTGGAGCCTATCTTTTCAATAGTTTCAGTTTTTATTTAGAAAGAAATCCATTCTTTTAATTAATGATTGAATTGAATAATTTGTTGAATCCCTGGTCATCTCTCCTCAATTGATACGCACCGGCAGCGACTACCTGTGCGTTTAGTTGAATGTATCACGCACAATTATGTCCGCTATAACCATAATCATAATTAACGTTCAGAATGTATAGTATTTTTAAGGTTTAAAATATAGCTAACAGTTAGCTCCTGGTTGTGTCTGTTGTCTGTGAGCTCATACCTGTGGAACAAGTGCTCAGTCAGTAATATATTTGCATAGTTTTAACTTTAAATATGATTTGTTTTCCTTCAGCCAAACCTTTATATAGCATTCAATTCGATAATATGTGTAAATCACGAAATTGTAGGCAAAGACTACACGCATTCAAAAGACAATCTATTCTTTGTTTTGAAGATCAAAAGCTTTGGCTCTCATTAAAGACTTTTATTCACTGATTTCTTGAATTACAGCTCAACTGCAACCCCAGACACAAATGAGCTTTAATTCATTGGGAGGTCGTCTTTAATTTACGCGATTAACTAATATAACTACACATGAGTTGGCGCTCCGCGTCTTTATGGCCTCTAAGCACACAATTAGGTGAGGACTGGGTATAAATTATGCCCACATTGTCGCTGAAATTTTTAATTAAACCGAAAAAAATTTGGAGAACTCTTTGACTTTCTATTTGTGATTAACTCTCAACTAATTGATGTCTCAATGAGACGAAACTTTTTTTCAATCAACGCCTCATTGAATTCATTATTGGAGTCTAATTGTAATCAATTTTTTCCAGTAAATGAAATGTTCGGAAACAATTTTCTCACGATTTTCTTCCAGACATTCTTTCATTGAAAACCTGATCCGAGGTATAGGTCTGGTGTTTGTGTCCAAAGATAACAAAAATAGAATTTTAAAGTTTGAAATTTTTTGGAACAGAATTTGAGATAATTTTGTTAAACTACTTATTTGTTGGACAGGAAAGCCATAGGAAAGGCATAGAACAGATGCACTAACTTTAGTGTTGCTAATGTTACTATTGATAATCAATTGGCAGTGGAGGTGCTGGTTATGGCTGAGCCTGAGATGACTGGTTGGTTGGTTTAGTTCATTGAATATATAATAATTTGGTGGGCTGTGAGTGCTATGAGTGTTGTGTAGGGGCTGTGAGATGTGAGGTAAGAATAGTATGGCAGACAATGGCATACAATGACATACATCACGATTCGTTGGCATCAGTGCCGTCAGAGCCACCTCTGCCACCACTGCCGTCACAATTTATTTTTGACGGCCCGTCACTGTTCTGGTGTTGTAGTCGTTGTGTTTAGTGTTGTCCCCAACAGAATAGCTGTCAATAATGTCAGCAATTGCTTTATCCGTGGTACAGTTGTTGGCCCAGTGGCGCAATAGGACACCATTGAATTGATGCTGTGCTTTGCTTGGCTTTGCTTTATTTCACTTTATATGCCATAATGGTCTTACACCTTAGTCTTTAGCAATTGAATACCAGAGACATTGGTCTCTACTATGGCTCTGCTCTGCCTGTTCTACCAGCGCAGGCGGTCCTAATCGTCAAGATGTGCCATAAAGTTGTCAAAATTGAATATCAGTGTGTGAACAGAATGAACAGAATGAACACAAAACAATTTCCACAAAATATGCTTTTCTGACACACAATGTATACAACACTAAGACTCCAATTCTCTATCAAATCTATTTTCTTCTATAGATTTTTGTTGGTTTTGGTCTTTTTATTCGAGAGCACCCGCCCCTCTTGATTCGCCTGCATGCAGTATATGCCACTTCCATCATTTGCTTGCAATGGTGTGCAACTCATCTATATTAGGTGAGCACAACATTGTCAGTACCACAAGAGTAAAGTTTTTTGACAACATGTGATTATTAGAGGCCATAACCAGAGAGAAAAGAGCGCACAAAACACAATCATTATTGAGTTGATAACAAAATCTGTTACTCTATTGACCCTCTTTTGCCTCAATTTGGTGGATAAGAGTGCGGCCACTGCTTTCCCCCCTCTATAACGCTTTGCATCACTTGTGGTGAGATTCGTACTCTGAGATACATATTTGGATTGTGAGCCAAAAGCTGGTGAATAGAAAGTCTGATAATTACACTGACATCAAAAGCAATGATCAATCTTTTTGCCATCTCTTTAAATGTCTTCATTTCTTTCATTTAAGCTGAGATAACACTCGAATAGATCATTATAGAGACGGCAATTGACGGCACATTCACAGCAAAGAGTCGATGGTATGCCATATCCTTGACTGTGCTTGCTTACCTTAATCTATAATATTTTTTTGAGTGCCAAAAACATTCACAACATTTCAAAAACATTGTTATTGTATTTCCATTTCTTTCTTTATTTATCATTCGCTGCAACAAAAATGTTATAATAAGAAGAGAGAGAAATAATAATAACATTAAATGTAATAAAGTTGTATCACTTGAGGAGTCTTTTATCAATCTGTGAGTTGATTGCGAAAAGAAGTCACGTCCTCTCCAATTACGAGCCAAATATGTTGTGTTTGCAATACAACACTCCATCCAATACTCCGATTCACCCAAAGATGAATGACTTCAAAGAAAGTATACATTCAATGCATTCCTATTTTATTTTTTACTAAAAGGGAAAATACTCAACACTTACCGTCTTTTCATCGTTTTCCTCAGTTTTCCTGAGATATTATTATAATTCTGGGTATTTCTATTTTTGTCGCATAAACAAGGTTATATATTCTCAGTTAGATGCACCAATATAATCTTGGTGATACAGCAGCTAGATATCTGAACGATAGGCCTAAGTATCCTTGCTTAGCTCTGTGAAAATGCTGTTTAAATGATTTTAAAGAATTCAAAGAAACTTTTTATGCTTTTAGTGATTGAATGAGAAAAAGAAGGTAAGGAGTGATCAAAAATCTAACCTGTATTTTGTGAATCGTCATTATCTGCACATTACTCGTGTGTTTACATATCAGATATGCTTCAAAGTTGTGTATCTATTGTGCGAATCACTCAGTATTTACAAAATTAAATCATAAAAGAATATAATCTTTAGATCTCTTCTTAAAGTCGACTCTCATTTGAAATTCTCTCTCAAACAGAGCTAAGACTCGAAAGAAAATTCAATTATTTTGTTAAGAGTTTAGAGAAAAAGTTTATTCAAAATCCAAATCAAAATAAAGTTAAGATCTTCTGAATAATAGGAGTATTATCTGTATTACTGTATTAACATTGAGTTTCCCCAAAGAATTGCTTACAAACGACTGAATACTTTCTCTTTAATAGTAATCAAATTGCATTAAATGTATTATATTTGCGGACAAATGTTTTTTTTCTGAATCTTCTCGATGGCCGGAAATATTTGCGACATAGAAATCATCATTTTTTGCATTACATAAGCGCCGCTCTTAGTTATAATAGGGATGGGCTGTGCTCTGTCGCCAGTATTGATCGGATTCCCCCCAATGAAACTGCGCAAAACTGTCCAAAGGGCCAATGTGTGACACTTTCATCTTGCCTTACAATATATGTTTGTATTTTATCAAATGTCATATTCGTATACTTGAGTATAACCGGCGATACATATATTTATATCTATATATAGAACGTATAGATCTCTTCTCAGACTCCTTCTCATAGCCTCTGACTGTTTATCCGACAAATTATATGGCCTTCAGTTTAATCGGCAAACAATTCAAAGCTTCGGAAAACTCTTAATAAACAAATCGGCAGAAAATTATCCGAAAGTTATAAACCATTTAATGGTCACTAAAAAGTTGTTATGAAAGAGTTGAGAGCCGAGAGTCGGCCAAAACATATGCCATAACCAAACACTTGGAGTGTTTTACGACCAGAATAACTACTTTTTGTTTTGGATATTTTGGTGATATTTTTAGCACTTTTTCAAATATATTATCGAATGATTATATTGAAGATAGTAAGCAAGATCACTCACTTCAGGGCCGCCCTAAAATTTCAACCATTGCTTTAATTATCTTGATTTTTATGGCTGAAATTTCAAATACTTGACAAGTTCATTATTGAAGATCAAAATCTGACTCAATGCTCAGAGAGAGGTTGGCTATATTCTTGAAGAACAGGTGCTACTCCTGACCATCTTCAGGTATATAGTGATAAAAGCGAAATAACTTTTCCCAGAGATAGTTAACCTGCTGTTTATATGAGCGAAGGAAACGATTGGCCGCTTTCTAAGGCCTCCGAATACTTCTCCAGTTTTGGACCCAAAACAGAATGAGTTGAGAGTTGTTTGAGTTATTCTTTTATCAATTTCTGAATATAACTTCTCTTTAAGTAATTATTAGAGTAATAATAATAATAATAGCAATGGTTGTGATAATAACGTTATTATAGAAACTGACATAACATAGATGTACATGGGTAATTCACGCACATTTGTATTGGTGTTACGCCTGACTAAACTCAGTATAAATACGTCAAAAGCAAAGGTGATGTGAATCAAGTGATGGCTCTTTTGTAGCCAAAGCCAAAACTCATTAATGGTTTGGTTATTACGAAAACTTTTATAGCTATCAAAACACAGGATATTTTTGACAGTTTTACTCTTTATTAGACCAATACATGAATTATTAGGAGAGGAGTAATGTATTGGTTATACCTGTGTTGTGGTGGGCCTTCTTTCGCACCCCACAAACCTCATTCATAACTGTCCGCTGACCCCACTGTCCGTAAGGAACAAAAGGATGAAATGAAGTGAAGCTGAAACAAAATTGGAGACTATTATGTTGTGGATATGTGTATATCCTTAGTCTAGTCCTCAAATGGGAGACCATAATAAGAGAAGCAAAGTATACTTTTTTTCGAATTAGGATTTTTTGTTTGGCGCGAGTCTGGAATCAGTTGAATGAGTGACCACCCGGTCATCGTTGCATCCGATCAATACATTCAATAGACTGAACGTAAATAAAGTGCGTAAATATCCAATACTTTGCTTACCTTTTGCTGCAAATAATGGATGGACTGAGAAGTGTCTGTTTGGGTCTCTCAGAGATGAGTCAATGCATTGTTTGCTCGGAGTTTACGGTCAGCGAACACCACAGCGAACATCAAAACTATTGGAAAAAGGAGTGCTTTCTCTCCACTCAAACAGAGGGATGCCTTCAGGACATCACTTGCAATCATATTAGCAATTCATTGGACACTTATTAAGTTTTTTTTACGGATCTTTTTATTGTCATCTCTTTGAACATCGAGCCAAACATATAATCAGTGGACAGACATTAGAGTCGACGGTTCTTAGATGTTGTGATGACAGAAAGATTGGATTCATGCCGTCATTTGCCGTCATTGCCATCATTGGTGCCGGTATTCCAATGCAATAGAGTTCGGATGCATTTTTGTCTCTCATTTGACGAGAAAATGCACTCCAAAGCAATGGTAAATGTTTTGCGCACTTATCGCCCATAAATCTCAATGAAACACTTGGATCGCATGTATGGCTGATGTGTGCCATTTATGTGGTATGGCTCCGGGTCTATTTACTCGAAAACTCTGTTCATTGCATTCCAATTGCCAACAAAAAACTCGACCGTAAACTCAGTGTATATGCAGTTGGAGTGCATCGCAAAAGTGGGCAAACATTGACTTTCCAGCAAATGAAGAGAAGATGTTATTAGACAGCAATGGAAAGCATTTGAGAGAACCATAAGTTACACGACTCTGCCTTTGGCTCTCGGCTTACAATAGAAAGTGAGTCTCTCTTCCGATACATGAATACCAATAAAAGACATCAATTATTGTCAATCTATTAGTTTTAGACAACATTTCAATGAAATGTGTAATAAATTAGGTCTTGTATTGGGTCTGTATTGGGTCTGTTTTGGGCGTCTATACTCTGCTGGGCATTGGGCGCAACACATCTTCATTGCCTTTCAATCCTAATGGAGTGGATGGTGTGGTCGACGCTGATATAGCCCTAAAAACATGAACCACTTGAATGCATTTGTCTTTTTTCGAGGCAAAAATAATTTATTATCTCTTAATACTATTTTTGAGGCACAGCAGGCATTAAAACATTAGTAGAGATAATACGTGTAATGCATTTCTCAGTGACTTTATCGGGGGAAAGCCTGCATTGCCTGCCTCCAATTTTGTCAGTTTTCACCATTTATGGAATATAGATGGCAAACAAATAGTGGATTTCCAACATATTTCTCTCCATTCAATTCATACAAACGATATTCCTATCGACCGGAGCTCTGACTCGAAATTCACAGAATCTGTGAATATTTGTATTGAGTTATAGAGACTGTGTTTGAGGATTACTTCAGGCATTCTCTTTGATACGTTCAATATCTTATTGTCACTCCAGAAGATTGCTTTCCAAGAGTTCAAAACCTATTTATGGCAATCAGTCTTCTGATAAATAATCGCTAAATTAAATTCAATTGGCTTTGAGTTGGAAATAAAAGCTTATATTTCGATATAAAACACAACTAAAGGTTTTCTCTGAGAATTCAATTCAATTCAATACATTTCAATCGAATTCTCATTTAATTTGATTTTTATTATCAAATTGTTTATAAAGTTTTTTCTTAACTTATTTTTCTCTCTCTAAACAACAGAATATAAAGAAAACTGACGTCAAAAGTGTTTGTTCGACACTTTTGTCTGTTTAAACAGAAAATATTGTTTATTATTATTATTTTCATTTATATTCAAAACTAAGTCTGTATTGTCTGATGAAACTGATTGATGTGAGCCATGAGATTGACTTCATTTGAATCAATCAATGAAACCATAATTTATTTGAAATAACTTTAAGGCTCCGAATAACTTGTTTTAGAGATAAGCAAATGAAGCGAATCATAAATAATAATCTCATTCTCTGATGTGTTTTACTTTAAATTAATTCTGTGTTTAAATAAATAAAATACTTTCTCTTTTGAGATATGAATGAATGCAAACACAGAATCGGAGAGAATGTAAATCTATGTAATTGTATTGAATTTTTGGGTCTAATAACTCGATTACTAGTTATAAGTGAGTTTTGTTACAGTTATTTGTTGTTTAGTGTCTGTTAGGCTGTGCTGAAGACACGCCAAAAAGCGATAACCTGTGCATTACGTGATCCATACTTATCGACACATCCAATAACGAAATGTTGACTCTGTGCTGGCGATCACTGTTCACAACCATAAGATTTATGTACTGTTCAGATGGAAGGCGAGCACAACACCAGATATGGGTGTAGGAGTGTATACTCACTCTAATACTCTATTCATTATATGCCAGGCATTGAGAGCTTACCTCAAATACTCATAACTAACTGCAAATAACTAAAGTATTTTCTTATATAAGATTAATGGCCGACAATACCGAAGCTCTCAATACTCTCATAAGTTATTAAAATATTCGATTACTTGAGTCCCACCTGAGTCTGAATCTCAAGTTTTTGGTGCTTTTGATGCTTATTCACAAACCGGGCATCAAATTCATGTCATAAGTAATCAATCAAAGCATTAAAATAGTTTATGAGCTTAATATAGAAATGATAGGCAAAGGATCCTTTGAACGCAATCAATGCTCGGCTGACAAATTGATAATATATCGCATTTTTATGACCACCTCTGGCCCCACACCAGCGCTCCAATGATTTTATGAATCATTTCATACCCTCTATGGACAGGGAATCGCCAGCACTAACATCACCTGTTTTTGGCTCTATTACACATTCAATTAAAATAATACAATCGAACATTGTGTGAAACCAATAACCAAGCTTATATATACTCGCACAATTGAATTCAACATTCTAACCGACTAGATAATTGATTATTTTATCACCTTGTGAATTTTGTTAATAATTAAGAACTAGATATTCTTGGTGATCCCAACTGTAATCCGTTTGAATGTCTGATCCGAGACCAGAGCTCATGTATGGCCTATGGAATGGTCTCCGGTTTATTCGTAATCAATATCTGTACACAAAATTATGTTTGTGTTGTTCACGGCTTGAAATTAAGTTCTAAGTTATAAAACCAATTAATTTGATTCTTAGACAACCGGTTGTAATGTTTGTCATTTAAAAACTCGTTATTTTCGTTTCAAATCAAATGTTCTCAAACTTATTGCTTGAAATCAATGTCTTTCTTTGATTCCCAATGAATACCAATCAACACATAATTCAAGTGAATCGACATTTAAATTATGTTTTGATTTCAAGAAAAAAAATTATTGATTTTTTCTGAACATAAGATTTATTGTGTCGACGAAACACAAAAAACATTTAATAATTTGAAATCCTTTAAAATATGTCCCGGATTTCAGTTTCACGAGTGGGGAACGAATCGGCCGAATGTTAATCAAGAATTTGTTACGACGTCTGACTATAAATATTAATTTAATGTACGGTAAGTGCGGTACTGAGGAAGTGTCCAATTGATTGATTATCCAACACTTAATGCACTCTTATTGCCTCAAAACTCGATTATTTTCATTACGAACAGAATTAAATGTTTTATCCTGGAGTTCATCAACACATCTCTGTCCTTATTTGATGGGCAGGTATTCCAATGAGGCAAACAAAGCATCAAAATTTAATTTTATTCAAGTGATTGTTTGAAAGATCATGCACAACTGTCAAATATTGGCTTTTAATAGATAGGCTCTTCTTCTCCAAACAATATTTGTTTTAATTTGAAACAAAAATTGATTGAAATTTCCAAACGATGTGAATCCGAATCCGTTTACGACTTATTGTTCTTCACTTATATTCAATAAACTGTTTTTTGCTGAGAATTTCAATGAAAATTATTTTATTGGTTTCGACGCCTTTTAAATGAAATAAAATCATTTTTATTACTTAATCATTGTTTTATACCTTTTATGGCAATCATAATAAACACTGATCATTAAATTGATCTTGCTAGATAAAAAAAATTTCTTCAATTGATTAGTAATCACTAGTAATATTGGATCTTTGTTGTTGTCCTGGTCGAAATTGTCTTCGGTACTGTCGTCATCGATCTTGTTGTCGATGTGGTCTTTGATGACAACAACGAAGACAACCTCAACAATAGAACAGAAGACGACAAAGTTGTTATGTTTGGTGCTGTTGTCAAAAAGTTAAATTGGAAACTAGCAAAAGGTGTAAAGATGATGTATTGACCATGGTCTAATACTCTAATATAACTAATGAAAGCATCCGTTTAAGTGAAGCTCACAATTAGAGGTTTGGGAGTTCTTATGATTAGTTTCAGTTTTGTGAACACATTATTTAATTATGTTTTTTGTTTTTATTTATTTATTTGAGTCCAATATTGAGTGCATCGAAGATATGGAAACATTAATTAAATAAAAGGCAATCCTTAGCATCGGTTCCAACCTTACTATCCGTCGATTTTTTGGTAGTAATCGAGTGATGAGTCTAACAAATGTCTAACAAATGTATTCTGTATTCAAATATTTGTTCACTCGTAACAACTTATTCATTAGTCGAGAGAACAGAAGGCAATGAAGAGCGAGAAGAGTGAAGGGCTGAGAGTTTATTCAAACGATGTGTGAAACAGGAATAGAGAGCACAGAATACAGTCAGTGATCAAACATTTGAGCAAAACTTATCAAAAACTCGACTCTCAATGAGCGAAGAGATTTCAGTCGATTGAAACTCGCATTCAATTTAGTGTTTTGGAAATATTAACGCTTATTATTAGCTCTGATTAGATGTCTAGCAATGGATGGCAACGGAAATAAATAACACATACTTTTGGGATATTATTTTTTATTGCAGTTAATGCCTCACAACCGAAGACGAGATTCCATTTCACACATAAAACGCTAATAAATCAGAGATAATGGCAAACCAATGGTTAGTCCAGAGGGAGACTTACCTTTCCTCTTGGAATGACCAGTTATGTTAATAATAGCAATCAACCAGATATGAAGTGCAAAATTTTCAGAACAGGTGTACAATAGAGCAGTAGTTTAGGCCAAAGGGTGTCAAACATTCCAAATGACTTATTTTAGTACTCATTGTTCGATAAATAAATTGCTATTATGCCTCCTCTCCGGCCCCCTCTCCAACATTTTTATCTGACAATACAAACATTGCTTTTAAATATTGTTAGACTATTGTATTGAGTGTAGGACTGACTGCTAGAGAGAGACAGACCAGACCCGAGACATATCCAGTAATGCAAAGATGTTTAGAACGTTCAATACATTTGAGTCTTTCAATACAATGGATATATGAATATCCAGTGAAGTTTATTAAATAAAGCAGTGGATGGCTCAACACAGGCCGTAGGCATAGGCTCTTGTAGTGTATTGTATTGGAGACAAAGTGAGCACTACATACGAGCACTACATACGATTGCATATCGAGTATTAGTCGATAGCACATAACCACAACTCACAACACCCTCAAAGCAAACACAGCATAAGAGATCATCACATAAGCAAACATTTCAACAATTTTTTATGAAATTGAATATAACTTTGAATAAGTATTCCCTAAAATTTAGCCAACGTTTCAAATGTACCTAACATTTTAGTACATTGTACTAGAACATCTAATGGTCTAATATTGATAATATGTCACTCTATGTCACTCCGGATCAAATTTGACTGCTTGTATGTATCGTTTTACTCTACCCCAGCAGACAGGCCTCACAAATGTGGATGAGCTCTCTCTCGACAATACTCGACAATAAGGCCACTATTATAACACTCGACAGGAGTTCTGGTCTGAGACATACTTTTAATGGAAACTAGAGTTTAGTTCAAATCTTGAGCTCTTTTGGTTACCTTCACTACTAAATGATAGTCATTAGAACTAATGGTTCTCCCCTGAGATCGTGTAAACACTGATTCAGGCTCTCACTGACTCCGTTTCACATATGAAGGGTTGATATATGAAGCAAACCATCTCACTATTACAGTCCAGTGGAGTGCCCCAAAAGATGGTGACCCCCATTATTGGATCGCTAGCCAGATATGGTTATCTGTGGGGCCAACGTATGGCACAATTAATTGACCACCAAATATATGGCCAAATATATGACCAAATATGAAACTAAATCGGATTTGAGCTCCACTTTTGCAAACAGTCTCTGTTTGTCTTATTAGGAATGGATGTGAAACTTAGCACATGACATACCTAACCAACAAAAAGATGTTGCACTCCGAGCACTCATACATAATATTATATTACACTATGGCAATCATCTCTGCATTTAGCTGTGATCGCACCCACTCTTCTCAGCGCTGGTCTAATACATTATAATTTTAGTGTTTTTCAGATCACAATCAAAAAGTATTATTAGAAGAATTACACGAATATTATTTACACCAAATATATTACAAAACACTGAAATTGGTTTAAATGAGAGACAGTTTAGTTGTGAAACTATCGGTATATCATCTGATTGAACATTATTTCAGTGAATCGCATGATTGCAAACATCAAAACCACTTACACCAGAGTCTCTCTCCGTTGGCGTAAATAACTGTGCGATCGAAGCGAATATCATTGGTATACAACCCGTGCAGAGATTTTAGTTAATAAAATAAGATATTGTAGAGCACCGGACTTGTAATGCATGCGAGCACTGCATTAGTACTCTTTTCTAATGTATTTCGGGTCCAAACTCTGAAAACAAACATATTTTTGTGGATTTTTGATGGAACTGATAGTGAGATCGAAGCTGAGAACAACGAAATCTGTGATTTATAAGAGTTTTGTCTATTAATCGATTATCGGTCACTCGAATTAAGTGAGCGCTCATTTTTCATATATCAGCTCAACCCTACACTGGACTGGAGTGAGTGAATGGCCAAACAAATACTGAAGCGTTTATCAAAACAGAAGAGACAGACAATAGACAATGAATTGGATGTGAATCAGAGTATTGAACGGTTGAGCTATTGGTTTGGCTTATGTTGGAGTGGATGTGAATCTCATGGATCTCTATGGGTAATGAATGCCAGCGCTAAGAGTTGGGCAATATTTCAATAATAAAGCCAACGGCGCTCTAAACAAAGCGCTTTGAGATGATTAGGAGTTGTGATGATTGTGTCTTAATTTTGATGTTTCGGTGTTTCGTGTTTTCTGATTCTGATGTGATTTCACTGTTTATTCTGTGCCATAAGAGACTCGTTCTATGTTTCACTCTATGGCTGTCTGTCTGTCTCAACACAATTTCAACTTTTTATTTCGTTTCGTTTCGTTCACTCTTTTCGGTTTCAATTAGATTAAAGTGATGTCATGTCATCATTGGCACAGACACTGCACTCTCCCTTTCAAGAGTTGACTCTATATCTCGCTCTCTGTTTGACTGTATATTACAAGCATTTAAGTTAAGTCTAGAAAAGTGAGCCAAACCTACCATTCATTCGCTTTCAATATTGCATTTTGTGATACAATTATTGCTCAAAATGAGAAAATGGATGGAATCACATAAAAACAGTACTATTTTCATGCGTTTCGTTTGTTCCTCTCCTCTGTCTCTCACCGTTTCCTTTCTCGCACTCACCGTTTGTTAGGATAGCGCTTCTCTTACTCACAATTAAATTACTCCGAAAAGTGTTTTTAGTGTCACTCAATGTTTTAGGTATGAATCGGATAATGAAAAGAGAGAGAAATTAATGTTTAATAACTTATTAGGAATAGACTAATGTATTGCTCACTCACTGACTCTCCTTTGAAAGGCTGACAACAAAGCAGTGGATGAGAATAATAGCCAAAAGTACACTAAATTTTTCTCATTTACTTTTTTCAGTACCAATAATAACAAGTATTGTTAAACTGGTTGTAATGTAGCTCTGGTTGCAAACTGTACTCAATGGTTGCCCATTCTTGTGGTCTGAGTTGAGAGATGGCCTAAAGCCATGTTCTCTCACTCCATGTTCTTCTGGCCGATCAAACCTATTATATTGAGAGCAATGAATGAATTGAATGCAGATTTAGTTTCAACTCAAAGTTCTGTCACCAAAATCCTTAACACAACTGAAACCGATTTAAAAATTTATAGTGTAGTATCATATAATAATAGACCTTGCTAAAAGAATATTTACAAGAATTACACCAAACTCTCTCTCTATCTCTCTCTCTCTCTCTCTCTCTCTCTCTCTCTCTCTCTCTCTCTCTCTCCCTAAGTCTGAATTTCAGGTCTATTCTTCGGTCCATTTGAGTCAAAGTCTGTCTAAACTAGGAATTGGTGAAAATAATCCTCTGGTTTATGGGATCATATCCACGGTTCGACAGCTCTCATGAATAAAATAGGAAAACCTTTTGCTATTGAGACCAACAATAATATCAGAGGTTTAAATGGTGTTCAAAATAGACTAACACTCCATAAACTTGTTGGTTATCGCCTTCCCTTTTGACAAAACGTGTAGAGAAAAAATCAATGTTTTTCTTTTAAAAGCGTCGAAAACGTATTATTCAATTGAATTCAATTCTGAGCACAAAATATGGTAACAAAAACATCTGATGTGAATGCGATGCCGAACATCGATCTGCAAAACACACTCAATATTTAAGTACTTACTCAGCCTTTTCATCATTTTTACACCACTTTTTACACCTCCTCTTTGAGCTTTTTTACCAAGCTCTCTCTTAACAACAACAAAGATGCTTATGGGGGACGACGCACTCCTTGTGAAGCATTCCTCAATGGATTGCAAAATTGTATTTTCAATAATAAAAATACTAAACAATCTGTGGTTAAGGTTTCAAAAACATGAATATTGAGGAAAAACAGAATAAAATGTTTTAATGGATTTGAAACAATTGACTCAACGAGTGTTGGCTTCGAGTGATTTCTTGTGATATAGCCTTCTATTGCCACAAATCAATGAATAAAAATAATAGCAATGAATTAAATTTTTGAGACAAAAAGCGTTTAATGTATTTATAATTTATATACATTTGTCTAATTGAGAATCAATTGCATAACATATCGAAATGGTTTTAAGATTAAAATCAATCAATAATTAGAATTTGCTATCATTTCAATTACTTTCTTCATTAAAACTAATATTTATAATAATATATTACAGAAGTACTGATCACAAGAGTGAACATCAGTGAGAAAATGCATAAAATGCGTAATCAATAGATATCAACAACTATTTTATTCATCATTTTAGCCAAAAATTAATGTAATTTTTGTTTGTTTTGTTCATTGCTTGAAGTCTTGGTGTGCGTGCGATCTCTCAATTCAGTTAACGATCTTATAATTGGGTTTGCGTTCGGAAGAGCACTGATTGGGTGTCCAGACCTGCCCCTAACCTCAAGCACCTTAGCTTCCGAATCATTTATTTTTCTTCTTCAATAAGACTGTTTGCTCACAATTATAACTGTATTTGTTTTTTTTTCTGTCCATTTATTTACTTAATTTATTTGCAGACCTATTAATCGTAGGACTACTACCTCCACGACTCGACTCCGACGTTGTCGACAACGCGGTGGGGCTGTCGGGGCCGACATCGATGTCACGGATATCGTCGTCCTCTTCATCTTCTGCTTCGTCCCAACTGTTGAAACTGTTTTCTTCATCAGAGGTCACATTCAGAAGATGTGATTTGCCTTTACTCGAGTTGTTGGTAGTGCCGCCTAACATAGCGTCAACACTGAACTGACCCAGAGATTTGGCGTTATTGGAGGCGCCCAAACTGGTGGTGCCGTTCTTGTTGTAGTGAGAGCCACCACCGGAGCCCCTGCCCCCAGCGCCATGTATTTGCATTTTTTGGTGTTGCATTGAGATTAACCTAACCATCAATAAAAATAAGGATCGGTTTTATTATAAAGTTTCAAACGTTTCATCACTCAATCGCGAGTATGAATGGCCTCAGCGGGAAAGCCGGATGTCGTCCCTAACCATCCAAACCCAATAAGAGGAAAAACAGAGACAGAAAGAGAGACTACACCAACAGAGAGAAGATATTTATGCGGTTCGGACTGATTTCAATAAACGTTTCCCCTATTGATCACTATTCTGGGCTCTCTATCAGTGTATTTATACAATATGTCAAAATCAAAACTAATATTTTTCAACCGTTTTTAACCTCAAGTTTTCCTCTCATTTCTGTCTATATTCTCATTGAAACGCTTGATATTCCTTTCATTCAATAATTCAATTCTGGGTTTTCAATACTCTCTTCTGCCTGTTCTTAGGGCTGTTCTTTGAGGCTCTTCCCTATTCTCTAATTCTATGGACACTTTTCATTCATTAGACGTTTGAAAGCATTCAAATCAATATTAAATTTCATTAAATTAAATACAAATAATTCAATAGATGTAAGACATGTGTATATATATAAATGATTTTCGTTTCGTCAGTTCTATAATCTCTACTATTATTATATTATTTACGAATTAATAATAATGACAAACAGATAAATGTTGTGGTAATAGAGAGTAATCTAGGCATAAGTTTGTAGGACGATGTAGTCAAGCAATAGCACAATTAAGAAAATGAAAACTACAGATGTTTTTTGCTATCGGTTTGTTATGCTGTGCTTCTCAATAGCCATTTACGGGTTGTTAATATGCAATATATAATTACTGGCTTTCATTAATGAGCTTTAAAGCTATCATTAATAAAGAAAACTTCAATAATAGGACAAAAGCGACGACAACACCAGTGGAGCTCAGGAGTAGCACCACTGCCAGCGCTGGCTATTGTGGCGGCAAATGTTATACATTTATATTATTCTGTAGTTAACTCACAACTACTGCTAAATCGGTTTGGTTTCTCCCCATTAGTCTAAAGGGGGCACAACCAGGGCTCACACCCTTAGGCTTACATATATTAGGCCAACAAATTAAATGTGAAATTGAAGTTTAACCCATATATCGGAATATATTAGACTCGTGTTAAATATTGTCATCAATAGTAATGAATAGGACAGGCATTCGAGTATTGAAAATCGGATCAATATCTGGCATATTATCGCCGCAACTATTTTGTCGAAACGATATTTTAATAGTTTAGAGTCCCAACGCGTGCAGCCGTTCCCTCGTATACCATATCCAAAATAGTTTTCAACACCAGAATTGTATTAATTAACAGCTATTCTGATCTATTCATTGGCACATATTGTATACTAGAGCTCAGCTCTCAATAAAGCTATGGGAGGCCATCAAATGCCATACAATAAGAGAATAATTGAAAATTATTCTAACATTTATAGAGAATAGCAAAAGAGGAAACCGTTGCAGAGAGAGAAGCACCATGCTACTTCAACACAAATATTAATGTTCAAAACCATATTTATAATTGATATAAAGGTGTGCTTATAGTCAACAGTTGTAGACAGGGTTGGGATGAATCGGAAAAACTAACTGAAATAATGAGGAAAATATTGTTTTGCGATTAGATATCAAACAAATTTCTAATGGATTTCGATTTCTAATGTATTTTAGTCTTCGATTATAATGTTTTCAAAAACTGATAACTGAGTGGAGTCTTCGCTAATGTGAGTCACAAACGGACACATGCTTTGAATCGTACGATCATTTGCGTGCACTTCAACGCCTCAACTCAAAGAAACATCGGTTCCAATGATACACAGGCTGGCAGACCATTGCCATACCAGTGCCCTTTCGCTAATGGAAATACAGATTCGAGCAAAACAGGCAAACAGTTGTTGGAGAGAGAAAAAAATTCAGCCAAAAAACGATTGTAACGATTGAGTCAATAGTAGTCAATACGGAAAACTTAATTGAATAATAATAATCGAAAAACTAATAAAAGGGAAGTTTTATTTAACATATCAGTAAACATGAAGAATAGCTTTTCATTGAATTCATTGAAACGTCTGAATCCATAGTTTGAATATATGATCGTTAACTATGAATATATGGAAATGTCATTTGAGAGAAGAAATGAAAGCCAATGAAAAAACAAATAATAATCATTAAATCCATTAATCATTGCGTTTAAAAGTCATGCGATTTTTAAATCAAAACTCTATTCAAATTTGATTGTCTTTTGATCCAAACTAAAGAATACGAAGGAATCTGAGATAACAACTGACTCTCAATTTGGAGAAAATAAATTAAATGTGGAAAAGGCTTTATTATAAGACTATAATTAAATTATCGGAAAGGGGGGACACAGAACTCTGAGTATCTAAAAAGCGAATTGGGATGACTCAGAGCAAACATAAAGAACAGAATGAAAATTGAATTAAAATATTGAATGAGATATACAACTGGTCTACAGTTGTCTACAGTTAGCAACACTTTAGGCCTTATTATTCTCGCTATTAAACTAAGAATTTTCACCGAAGAAGAGGAGCTCTTCTTATAATTACAGCCCCGGTGTTAGTCTCGCAGAACAGATCGTAAATAATGTCTATCTATTAAAATAATGATTGCATTCATTTGAACTCCACTTAACATAACTCCCAAATCAAAATAGACATCGATTGCTAGGAACAGGCGTTCGACGCTTTGGTGGCACCGGTATTAGGCTATGCTGTGCTGCCCAAAAACTAATGCAATTTCCGAAATAGCTTTAATGGCGTTTCTATTTTGTACCATAACTATAGCCATAGTCATAACAATAAACACTTTAAGCTAACATTTCATAACAAGGGAAGAGCTTTCAGGTAAGGGCCGACTCGAGGGACGACAACTTAAGGCCAAAAATTAATATATTTTCAATTTTGTCTTCGACTCAATATATTATTTTCGGCACTTTTTTACTTCACTTTAAAGTACTTTTTTGTCGAATCGTTCGTCAATTTTCTCTGAACTGAAATAATTTATTTTGTTTTCGGATTTTCTCAGCGAAATGTACTAAAAAGGATTGGGTCCTAACTTCACCCTAACCATCATAGCTTGAATAATGGCCAAATCCGTGCAAGGCCAATTACCGTCAGCACCCAAATTTATTTAAATATGGATTTAGTTCTAAACAATGGATAATAAAAGAGAATATTTCCGAGAAAATCAATTAATACTTTTAGCTATAAATTGAATCGATTGACAAAACACCTGAGAAGTGATTTAATCGTTTCCACAGAACTTATACTTAATTATCAAATTAATTTTCTCAATATTTGAATACTTCGCGCAATTGAAAGAGTGGCCAAAACAGATAAAAACAAAGAATTGGAAGACATACCTATTTTTGGCAGCGGCTGCCCTATCACGTTGTCTTCGGTTTTTGAACCAATTGCCGACTTTAGGGAAAAACAATAACAAAATTAATCGAAAATCAATGCAAAGAAAGGAAATGTAAAGAAGAAGAAAAATAAATGTCAGACAATAGACAATAATTAGATAAGAAAGTGATGTCTACCTTGAGTTGGTGTCAGTCCTGTGGCCTGTGCTAATTCACGCTTTTTGGTTGGATTTGGATACGGGTCCTGAAGATACCACTCTCTGAGGAGAGATCGAGTCCTCTCTTTGAAACAATGGGTTTTCTGTTCGCCGTCCCATATTGTTTTGGGCAACGGATACTTCTTTCGTACTCTGTATTTGTCGACGGGGCCGAGTGGTCTTCCTCTCAATTTTTCAGCCTCTTGGTAGTGGGCCTCCAACCACATAGCCTGCAACTTGGCGTGAGAACCCTTGCTGAATTTATGGTGTTCCAAAATATTATACAATTCTCGGTAGTTTCCCGTCTGATAGGCCACTAAAGCTCGGGCTCTTAGAACTGACTCATTTTTATTGAGTTCACCACAATTGGGATGAGCGACAGGAAGAGACCATAAGAACCTTCCGAGACGCTCGATATCTCCGCTCTCTTCGAGAGTCTCACAAACGGCCGCGACTTGACTTACTGTGAAGTTGAGTGTCGGCAACATTAGCATAGCTGCTGCTGGATGTGCGCCGTAGGCCGCGGCCGCCGCTGCCATCGAGTTTGATGTCGGGCTCAATGAAGAACCCGTTGCTCCGGCCATCGCACTGTTGGCCATGGATGCGGTGAGCGCTGCCAGAGCTGCGTTCATACTCATTCCTAAACCAGGAATCGGCTGATGAGTTAAAGGCAGTTGAAGTGCCGATAACGACACCGCCGAGTTGTTAGCCCTCACTTTGTCCAGCGATGAAGAGTTGGCCGAAGAATATTGGACTGAATAAAGTGATGAAGTGGTGGACGATGACGATGAAGAAGAGCCGTCACCCGAATGATAAGGAATTGCACCACTGGTTATATCCGTTGTGAAGGAAGAGAGTCCTCAGACTATAGAGTCTTCGTCGCTATACTGAGTGAGAGTTGCAGAAGCCGTCTGACCAGAAGCGCCGATAGCTATGGTTGTGTGCGATTGAGTGCAATAGCGATATCTCTGACACAACTGTAAACTATCGATGAAGTATTGGTGGAGTATTGCTGTCGCATAACAGACCAAAACTGAAAAGCGATCTCAGGTCTAAATTTCGAGACATAAACTATAGGGTGGAGCTGTTCAACATTGATACGGCCCCTATTGGACTATTGATTTCAAACTCCATCTCCAGATCTCATGACGCGATGCAGACACCAATAGCGTAGAAGAAGAGGGAGACGTGAGAGAGAAGGTTAATATGAGTTGCTGTTACAACTTGTCTATGGATAGGGGGACGACTGATAGAGATCCAGATATACCATACCATAGATCCACAACACTTATTGCGAATCCATTCACTTCGCCTCACTATCGTCTATATATACCTCATATATACTGCAAATATATATATATACAGTATTTTATATATGAAAGTTTGAATTTGTTATACACAACAGCGGTTCTGATGAATGCCAGCACCACCTGGAATGAAGCCGATGATCATCCAATGGCTCACAACCAGACACAGGTCTACTCAAGAGTGGATCGTTGATGTCTGAGCCATACATACCATACCTGCAAATCTGGTTTCTAACAAAGCAATGCTCACTACAGTCGAATCCGTTTTCTTATTCACTCAATTAATTAATTAATTATCTCTTCCCTGAATTTCGAGACTAATAGGATTATTCTAATAGAATATGTGCATGCTCAAAATATGAATATTCATTTCTAATTTGTGCAAATTTATTGATAATTCTGTAAACTAGCAAAGTTTTAATGAACTTTGAAATCAGTAATTATTTATTTGTTGAATATTTTTACTCAATTTTGCGTATGAACATGCTAAATGATAATTGGATTGAATCTTGGAATTCCTCAGGAATTTCAAATATAGATTGTGTTTTGAAAAATCATTAATAATATGAGAGTTTAAGTGTTGAAAGCCATGAGATGTGAATTGAAATGATGTCAAATAAAGTGATTTATAGCCGCATAACAAGTGTTTTCCCATTCATTCGATTATTCATTTCCACTGAAATGAGTGTCGAATCGATTTTTGTATCGTTGACTACAAAACACTATTAAATAAAATGAAAAATAAAACACAAAAATCAATTAGACGTCAAATAAATGATTTTTCTCTGATTTAGTGCAAACATTCAATTTATTCGGTCGAATGTATTATCGGCTAAATTATTTCATTAGCACCAAGATCAATTTCTCATTTATATTCGTTAATCCAATTCTTAAAACAATTGAATAGAAGATTCAAATTCTAATTGTTTTGAATAATTTACACTCTGCTTGAAATTGAATAAATAGGAACCTTGCTCATTCAAGTGACACCACTGATATGATTCCTGGTTTTAAATAATTGTTAATAATTTGGGCATTGAATCCAATGTCTGTAAAAATGTTGATTACTTTTAATGACTCATTTGTATCAATCGATTGATAAGTATTTAATCGAATTTCTAATTATCTCCAAATATCTGTATTTTGTGATCAAATAATCGATTATTTTATAATCATTTCAAATAATTGGAGATTAAATCGCAATTAAGAAACACTGAAATACGAAACGACTTCAAACTTAAATCTGATTTAATCTAATATTGGAGTCAACTCCAGATTTGGCTCAGTTTTGTTTTACTCCTCCGTATTAAGTATTAAGTAAACTGATTAAGGAATCAAATCTCTGATAATTTTATTATATCTTTGAAATAGTTTATCGATTGCCAGCTATTAGGGGCCGATTATATTCACAGAGATTAGTGTCCGACAGATATTCAATTTAATCTCTTCGTAGTTTGTTTTCATTTTTCTTTGTCTGCAAAAGTCATGGCATAATTTTAATTGATCAAGGTTATTAATAAATTTTGGTTCAATTTACACTTTATAATCACAAATATTAATCTTAAGATTGGTTTGAAAGATAAGATTTATAATATCAATTATCAGGCATATTTTAGCTAATAATTAAGTGGTCAAAATGTTGAAATACGTGACCAAGTTAAAATCATTTGTTTCTATGACATTAATAAACAAATAACCATTGATTCACTCCATTAGAATAATTGTGTATTTGATGGAAGTTTTTCCAATTGAAAGGGCTATTATCAAGGTAATAATTTAATGATTAAATGTTGAAACAGTGATCAGAGGAAAACCTCTGGGAAATGATGTGCTCTGAGAGAGAAACTAAAGTTTTATTTGCATTTGACGTTTACATTGCCGTCAGTTTTGGTATTAAATTAATACCAAAGCCTTAGGTTATCGTTAATTAAAATTTTTGTTTCAGACATTTCTCTGTTTCTGTGTTTAATATTTGATTTTTTGTGATATTCTGATATCTTTTCATATATAAAAAGCGAAACTATTTAAAAGTTTTTCATATAATTCAATGGTCGGTCCCACTGTATGTCTGTCTCTCTGTCATTGCTGAGTACGAGGAGGCGATGCCCTTAAGGAATAGCTACGAATCGAGTCGAGTAGAGTTTAAGTCCTCGTCTTCTTATTTCGATGCAAATTGAGAGCATTGAGAGGTTGATATTGAATGTAAAGAACAATTTAATTTGTAATACACCGAACAGTCTATTGTATCCCAGTCTACAATCATGTATTTAACAGTGGAACAGCCAGTGGTGGCCCTCCGGCTCCTTATTAGCATTGCATGAGACAATAATAATGAAATGAATCGCTATTTCATAGAGTGTTGCCTTTGATCGGGGCTTTCATTTTTAAATTGATGCTAAAAATGATAAAATAGAAACTTTAGATTAGATGAGAGATGACTCAAATCTATGGAATAGTCGTACGAATCACTCGGGGAGTGAAATAACAATTTGATTACAACCAGAGAGAGACTGAAGAATATTTGTTTTATTCATTTGGACTCAATGTATACATTAGTGTATAATGTATTGTAAATCTCCAACAGTTATGTACTAAAAGTTAGACTCAATTCGTTTCCACAACTGATGCGAAAAATTTACTTTTTTCAGTCCTCTCGTCTCTACTTCACTGACATCACTCATCCCTAACAAACAGTGCAATACTTTACCATTTAAATCATGTCTGCAATGAGTTGCCTCGTCATCAAAGTGGATTGTACCTGATCAATTCATCCATCGTTGCTATTGATGCCAAGCCTACAAGAAAAACAACCAAATATTTAAATATAATTTCGCCCAGATTCAAAAGTTGAACAAGCAGTTTTCTTCTTATTTTCACTCAAATCGAAATCAAATAAATAATCGTTGAGAGATAGCCCCGGGTATTCAATTATTCTCTTGACACCATGTCTTTCTATTGCAGATTATTTTGAGCAAAACAGTTTTTCAAAATTTGGTTATGCTTGCTCATATACAATAAAAAAAAGAAGCGATGTTTGCATTCTATGGTTGCCTCCAATTAAATATTATTCGGTATATATTTTGTGAGTGTAATCGAAGCGTCATATATAAGACAGAAATAGCTCGGAATAGAGATGTGGTCGGCGCTGATCTGCATGTTCTGCATGTGTTTAACGAACGAAACTAATCTTATTTTGCAGTCCTTTACCCTCAGAACCCTTTGCACTGATTCAACAAACGGTTTATCATCTAATATACTATAGTATTATACAATAGAAGAAAACCTTTTATTCCGTTCTCTATGTCTGACATTATTTGCTGTTTCAGTGGAGTAACCAATAACTCGAATAAACAATACATACAAACAAATCAAATGAATGAACAGTTTTTGCAAACATTTTATAACTGTATTTAAAAATTAAATTTATTTTTATTTCGATGAATAAAAGGGAAGAACAATGAGATCCAAACTTATGGTCTTCAAAGATAATCGAAAAGATTAAGAGATTTACACAAAATGTTTTGTTTCTTATTTATTTATAACTTGACTTTTCTGGCGAATTGTCTGCGAATTAGTTCAAAGATCCAATCGATTATATTTTTCAGACTTAAGTTTCTATTTTTGTAATCTTTTTATTACTTTTATTACTTGAAATTCGTTTTATTATTTTTTCTTCTGATCTCATATTTGGGAAAACAGTACCGTTGGAGACATTCTTCTGTCTAATTAAAGGTGAGATTATAGAGAGACCCTCAACTTTCACTCAGATTTCAGCGATTAGGCAGCTCACAATTACTGAATAATGAACAAGGCAATTAACATTTTAAAATTTCAAATCATTCAATGACTTTTCGCCATATTCCCCATGTTTAAGGTGTTCCCCTCTCTTGGAATATAGACATCAGTGAAACGATTGAGTTGTTTAAAACAAGTTGTTTTCCAAATCAGTTCAATGATTGACATAATTATAATTTGAAATTATAGTGAATATAAAGCCTACACTTGTTATGCAATGGCTGTTGAAAAAGGAGACCATTTTTGGAGACATGATTAGAGACAAAAGCTTTTGAACCGACAGTCAGTTTCACTGTAGAGCAGAGATTGCCTGAAATGTTGAGTCTTGTCATTCATTACAGAACCAGAATATAATTTATTCGCTTTTTTGTTGATTATGTCCGACATTCCAACGATTATATCTCGAGTTTCGCTCACAACCCAAACCAATGGACGAAGGGATCCTCTTTTGGATCCAATCAGATCTTGAAAATGCGATTTATTACATAATCTGAAATCCAATTCCAGATATTTATAACTCGGAATTATTGACAAAATGTTCAACGAATTCATATCAAACAAGTTTGAGGTAATGATTGGCTCAGAGCACAACTCAGCACAACTCAGACCATCAAAAATAAAAGTAGTGACACATCTCAAACTCAATCTAAAAGTCTTGTAACAAATGTAAGAATAGTTTCTTTTCGTTTATCTTTACTTTAATGATATGAAAATATAGCATAATTGTGAGGTTCAACTCAAACCTGGTTTTCAGCTCTCTTTCAGTCTTATCTGTCTGTCCTCAGCACAGGTTCTGTGCATTTCTAATGGTGATAAAGAACTGACTTTTCGAGTCATCACAAAAATTATTCAAAACTTTATTAATTTCACATAAAATTCAAAAATATTTCTTTCAAATGTCAGATGATTTCATTGGGAGCGTTAAACTCATGTCATTAACTAATTGATGTACCATGCTCATCAGATTAATCATCAAATTACTTATCAAATTGAATATTTCACTCCTCTTATTGCAGTCAATTCCAGAGATGTGTTATGTTTTTCAGTTCTGTTTCAGTGAACACAACTCCACCACAGATGAGGAATGTCTGCGCCATCTCTTCATCCGTTTCATAGATATTCCTCTATTGTGATGGTGTCTAACATCACACATATGGCCAGCGCTTGGGTTCAGCTCTAATTGGCCCACATTTTCAACAATTGATAACTTAATTAAAATGACAAACATTTTATTGGAATCTATTTTTTCGTTCAATAGATATTTCTCTCAAACTTCTGAATACAAAGACTGACCACAGAATCGTTTATTTCTATTGTACTAAAGGACAGGCATTCAGTAATCAATTCTAATCGATAATCAATTTTCGTATTATTTGACTCAAAGCTAAGACTGTCTCTCGGATAGTGGTCTCTGACCTAGATCAAACACATTTAGATCTATCGTAACTGATCCCATTTTTTAGTTGAAGACATCAGACATATTCAACGGATAATTAAATAAAATACTAATTAAGAAATGCTTTGAATGGATCCTCCGGTAGACGACTGTTCGTTGAGGGGAAGGATTTCTAAATAGAAGGGTTTGGGAAGTTCTGTGTCGTCATATTGGCTCACATTTAACTGATTTGAGTCGAAATTAATGAAATCGTAATTGTCTTCAGCGACCATCGAGTAAACCGAATCATCGAAGGGATCACTCAGTCTATTGTTCACCAATTTTCGGACATTTTCTGTCTTTTTCTTAGAATTCCTTTTAATTGTATTCACTTTTCTTCGGTTTTTATATCTGAGTATAGAATAGGAGCCGACGGAGAGAAACGAAAACATGACTATCATTACAATCATTGTCAGGATTACAGCGAAATAGTTATTTGACTGAAGACTGTTTCCAAGGGATGGGTCGTCGATCAGAAGTGTATCGCAATCGGTGTCCACTTCACTCCAGATTCCGTTCTCACACTGCCTGATGTATTTGAGGACATGTCTTAAATTTGAAGATGTATTTGAAAACGACTTATTTCTGTTATTATTAAAGCAGTAATGGATGGCATCCGTCTCATTGATAGCCATCAAAGTCTTGTTGAAATAAAATACATTTCTGTATTCAATTCTAACCACATTTTGATCAAACTTATCAATTGGTTCTATGAGTGGACAGGTTTTCGTTGGTTTACAGGAAGCGCTTCCTATCCATTGGCCATCAGAAGCGCATTTGATATTAGAGTCACCGATGAGATCATAACCATCTGAACAACTGGTCTCTAATTCGATGTCTTCAACCACTTCTTCGACATTCATCTCTAATGGGAGACCACTTTTTCCACAATTTTCCGGAAACTGATATATACTGAGACTACAAATGGAGAGAAACTCCGAGAGATTCGTGAAATTCAACAGAATTTCATCGGTTTTGTCGTTTTCATTGATTTGTGTCTTCAGTTTGGAAAATGAATTACAACTGAATTCCAATTCATTATTTGTATTGAACTTCAATAGAGAACAAGTCTTCGGACGTCTTTTGATTTTGATTTCTTTGCGATTTATTAAAAGCGATTTAACGCTTTGTATCACATTTGAGTCATTCCTAAACGGATTGTCCCTTAATTTTAGTATAAAATAGTCAATGACTTTGGGTTTACTCAAAATTAAAGTCCAGTTCTGTTGACTGGAAGTGTCTGAAGAGATACACTTCTGGATGTCTTCTGATTTCCAGACATAAATGTCGTCATAACTGCCGCTTATATTAAAAACTTGGGTTTTATCTGAAAAAATGACAACTTTTTCAAGCGATACGTCAGTAGTGATGGGTTTGGCGCAAACGGCTGGCCTTCCGCTCCAAACACCAAATTTGCAAACTCTTCGCTCATCAAAAATCAGACGAAATGATTGATTGCAATAATAATTAATAACTCTTTCCTCTCGAAAGCGTTGGTTTTGTTTTCCATCGTGTCTTCCGAACGCCGGCCTATGAGGACGACCACAATCACAGCCAACAAACGAATGCAACACAAATGACATCAAAATTAATACAAAGAATAGCCATATATTAGGCATTCTTCTGATCAGCTCTTATTCGGTAATCCACTCATTATTTCCAACATTTTCTTCAAAAAACTGGAAAAAACCAAATTTCAAATGAGAGGAAACAAATTGACTTTTCGCAAAACTTACGGAAATAGACCCACTTTTCAATCAATTTCCAGGATTTGCTTATTGCTCGTTGAGTTTCACTTAGAATTCAATTATTAGGAAATAAATATTTTTCATTAATATTAATAACAAGTTATTATTGAATAAATGGTGACTCAAATCAGTGAAAACAGATCTCAGACTCTGTTTGGGATCAAATTCAAGTGAATCCGTATTATAGTCTATAAACAAGTTTACAGACAATCATTAGAATTGAGGATCAAATTAAAGAGTCATTTGTTGAGAAACAGTCTCTTCTCGGATAACATATTCATTGAAAATGAAATTCAACTCAAAAATAGATTAATTTCATTATTTCATAATAGAGAAAAACTAGCATGCTTAAAACCGCAAAGGAGGACAATTGAATTGAGCTTGATTGAATATCATGCAAATCTGATCTACTGATGGCTGACATTGTCTTCGATCCTGAAATTTCAGATTGATTTCAATAATTACTTTGAAATTTCAACTCAATTGTAAGAGAGGTTAAAAAATGAATTAATCTGAGAATGAGTTGAATTTTATTTTGAAATCAGAGGCAAACAAATGAGGACTCAATCGATGGCTCAAAATATTTATTGAATTCGAGATAAATAGCAAAAGAAATATCGGTTTAATCCATGTCTTTATGTAAACGAAAGAAAAAGAAAAACATTACAAATAGTATCGAAAGTGAAGTTTTAATGATTTCGGGCGCCGGTAGTGGTTGTGGTGGTAGTGGTGGCGGCCCTCCATTGCCATCCTCTTAACGCTTGGGCTCTGTGACGGCCAACGGGTTCTTCAGGACTAATATAACGGAATCTCCTCTGAGAAACATTTTGGAAATATATCGGTCTTTGTTGACGGGTTTGGCCTTCTTTTTGGAGCCCTTCCCGGCTTTCGGTAATTCTGTCCACATTTCCTTCACTGACTCCAAAACCATATTCAGGTGTCTGTCGAAGGCTTTGACTCTTCCCAAAAGTTTTCGGTTATTCCGACAATTGATCAAAACCTGAGTATTGTTTTTCACCGATTGGGTTAACACCGAAAGGGGGCCGGTATTGAACTCCTCCTCTTCCCGTTTGGCCAACTCTTCGGGAGTCATCTCACTCTTGGGCTTCTGTATCGACATTATGACCACAATTGATGTGATTAACGATCCGTTGATTAAATCAAAGACTAATTATTAATAAATCGTTTGTTTATTAGATTTGATTTGTTTTTTGAACCAAACGTTTTTACAAAGCGTTGAATAGTTTTATATTTGCGCCAAAAGAGGGACTCATTTCACACTTCACTTCAGTTGACTTTCATCTAAAGTTGAATCAAAAGTTGAAAATTGCTTTAAATTAAAATTATTTATTGATTTAACACATTTTCAGTTTAAGTTTAATCTATTCAGTTATACTAAACATCCAATTGAATTGATAATTAATCATGTTAAATGGAGCCAGGTCGTTTTTAACTTATAATCTTTAAAATCTCAAAATCAATGTTTAATTTGTTAATAGACTTAATTAAAGTTCGAATAACAGTATAAGAGGTAATAATAATAATGTTATAAATGTTTTTATCAAGGTATTCTTAATCAATTGAGTGTTTAATAAAGTTGATCAATAAAATCTAATCAAATAACCTATCTCGTTTTCGGCATAACAGAGGGCACAACCTCTTCAATAGTTTTACAACATGTTTAAGATTTTTGGGGACTAATATTCCGAGAGATAGCCGACAGATGGCCACTGAATTCTTTATTCTTGATAAACTACCAACTTTATAATGTTTGCTAATTATGCTGGAATAGTGTCGAAATTGTCGAAAATTTTATAACAGAATCAATTTAATTTGATCTAGTTCATTTGTTTTGTCTATATTTCAGTTTCATTAGAAGCCCATTATCTATATTGAATCTAGGTAGTTAATTTTAATTTTCAGTAAAAATAAATTCTGTTGACATTAAGCCTTGAAATATATCCAGTTAATTTCACTTACTTGTCTCAATTTATCAAGATAATCGTAATTTATAGTATGCGAGTATTCAATAATACTATTGAAAGGAAATAATTTTAAATTCTGTTAACGGAGATCATTATCATAACAATAATGAAATAATCTTGGTCCAATTTATTAGACCGGGTAATGAAATAAGAAAAATATTGTTAGGGTTTACTCTCAACACAAATATATCAAAAGAGCGATAATTTAATTGATTGTCTCCGACGTCGATATCATATCAATAAATAGAGCAAAACATAATTTAAAGCTTTGAATGATTAGCATTAATTGACCATGCTCGTTATTACTCCTATTATCCTTAGTTTCAATCGTTTGTTAACATAAATAATTGGCTCCATTTCCTTATTTTGTGAATCGAGTGACCAAGCTCAACTATGTATCACTCCCTCTTAATTATCTGAAAGTCTAGAAAACCAATAAAATGGCAATAAAAAGATAAGCTTGCTCAATTAAATGGTCATAAAAATTATTACTCCGGGCAAATAAACAATACTACACTCACCTTTGATAAATCTTCTTTTGTAAAACTGGGTGAAAATTTGTATATTATGGTCAATAGTTCCGATGTTTAGTTATTCTGATCTCAATTCCATTGATTTGAAAGTAAAACAATTGAAATAAATTGTGTTTAATATAAAAATCTCATTCAAACGAAACTCTTGTTTAAAATAATGAGATTTTCTAAGTTTTTACATAATCTTAGAGTTGAAAAGAGTTTTGATATTTTTTTTAGGCGAATCGGAATCGACTAATAATATGGTCTATAATAACATCCGTTGTGTGCTATCATTGAGACCTTAATTTTAGATTTAATCTGTTTGTAATATATTTGATTTGCTTCTGATTTGCTTCGTTTGACAGAACGTTAAACACAATTCTGATTATTAACTAAAAAATAGTCAAACTTTTTCGAAGCACTTCTTTTGTTCAAATAATTACAATAATTTCTATTTCTCTGATTCATATATTCTTTATATTCGGTGATATATTGCTTAAAAATTGAAATTCCCCTGCTCATTAACAAGAATAAAAATTTACGTAAAGTGCTCTTGCACAATCGGATATATTCTAGGAAATAGTTTAATTTTAATTGGCAAGTTTCTCCACGTATTCTCTGGGTATTTGAATAATTACCGATGAAACTTTTATGTGAAATTTGAACATGCAAATGATTCTCAGAATCGATAACATTTGAGCATGATAATTTTCGCAGACGTAAACTGAACTTTGGTTTGTTGTTGGGGTGAATGAAAAATGACGTTCTCATTGAAAACACTCGAATATAATACTCTGTCAACATTTAGTCGATGAGAGGGAAGAAAAATCAATTTTAAAAAATTCAATTCACTTTGAAATTCATGAGAAGCTCAGGATTTTTGTTCTGAAATTCTCTAATAATTGTCGACAAAAAGCGATTTTTATTAAAGTGTTTTCAAACAGATTTTGTATTCAGTTATTTGTTTGGAAACTGAAGAATGCATTCACTGACTAATTGGCAAACATTAGACAATATATGCTATAAATAAAAAGTTGACTCAAAATAATGAGAGTTTAGATATTTATTAAGAAAATGAGTAATTTTTTGGTCCAATTATGTCGATTACGTTCTGTTGAATCAAACAATTGTTTTGCAAATTTGTCTAATTGTCTAAAAAAGATCAGAAAAGCCATTCAACTATAGATCTGTTGAATACAAAGCAAGGATTGCCTGTAAGACATGCAAAGGTGTCGGTGTCTTGAGTTCGCTGTCGAGTGAATTCCTTAATTCGAGTCCTGAGTCCTCATATTGAAAGACAAACGCATTGTTAAACTCGAATACATTGTTTTCATGAGATGACAATAAACGACTTTAATGGTTGGTGGGCACAGGCATAGCGTCCCTTAGAGCCAGTCCTTTACAGCCCGTCCCTTACAATCCCCTAATTTAAAGTTCGATAGATTTGCAATTTGTGTTCCGCTCTGTAGTCATATTCAAACTCATAAGTCAGTCAATAATTTATAAAAAGTTCTTAAGAAAAAAATCTTTTGCGACACTGTTTTGAAATAATTTGTTCCGGAAAGCAATGGTTATTGTGATGGTCTGTAACTCCAATAAGTCCTGTCATATAAAATAATGGTTTATAGACTCGAGTGATGTCTAGCCCTTAGTCTATCTGATTGTACACTACTGTATGTATTGTTCGTTTGCTCGTTCAGCCAAAACAGACCATACACTGAATATTCACCAAATTATGTATGACTTATGCAGTCCTTACAGTCCATGAATTGCTTAAAATTCTAATGACATTCACAAACGCCAACCGATTGAAGACTACTCATAATATTCGAGGATAACATGTCTTTTGAAGTGAACCAAAAGCCAACTGTGCTTTACGTTTTGCCTGTGCTCTACGAGCTATGCCTACTTCGATGCATGTCAAATGTCTCGGCTCAAACAAGTCAGGCAAAGCGAATAGCGAGGCATTGACTCCCGGCTCACACAACAAAACAGTCCGAACTCTCAAATGAATTTAAATGAGAAATTGAAGACAATATTTCTCATAACCATTAAACAGAAACTTATCGATCGAAATATTCCGAAAATAGAATAAGCTTGCTAATTTTGACATCACATGCATACAAGTCATCCACTTATTTACAACTTTCATATTAAACAGTTGTTAATCGATTCAAAATATTTTCAACAAATTTAGTAAAAACTCAATTTTTAATACATGCATGAAGTCATGGATCTCAAATGACCATACTCCTATTCATATTCATATTCATAAACTTATTCAAATATTAATCAACATTTTGTCGTCAAAACCAATATTTGAATATTGATCTAAAATTCAAATTCAAATCTAATTTAATATCAAATTACAGAATATTTGTAATACAAGTTGAAGCCTCTTAAATATTGCTAGGTAAAAATATATTTTATCTAAGAAAACTGCATTTTGACTTCTGCTTGATTAGCTCAAACATAGATATTATAGTAAAATCATTTTCCAGAGATTATTATAATTATTTTGAGATAAAATTTGAATAATAAACATAAAACTAAAACTAATCAGAGTTTGTTTTGTTGAAAGAAAACAAAACAATGTTTTGAAATCAGATTTTTAGCTATTTTTCTCTTTTTTGACATTTCTCTCATTAATGTTCAACCGATGGAAAGCCCTTCGAATGAGCGAAAACTCAATTTTGAATAATAAATAAATGAGTAAACAAGACTCAAATCACATTAAATGGATGCGAACTTCAATGAAGACATTGGTTCTGATTTGAATAACAATTATTTGATGGGAAAAAAGTGGAGAATTCTAATCCACAGAATATTTTTTGTGTAACAAAATCCGAGTGAAAAATAGAGAATAAAATCTGGAGATTGTGTTTAAAATTTATTTCGTTCGCCATTGGATTCAATGGAAAGAGTAATGTCTGCAAAAAAATTGATGCTCTCAATGGAAAATTGTTAGAAAAGAGTAAAGTTTTGCATTTATTTCGGATCGATTTGCATCTGTGTTTCCATCCTTTAAAGTTAGGCATATTTTTTAGCTCCGCATCCCTTTGCGAACTACACAGCATTTGCATGAATGCCCTCAGGAATGAAAGCTTTTTTGAAAACTCTTTCAATTTTTGGCAACTCTTCCAATTTAAAGAGGAATACGGGGATAGATATACACTGAATAAGCACTGAATCGTCTCCTAAGGTCTCTCTCTCTCTCTCTCTCTCTCTTTCTCTCTCTCTCTCTCTCTCTCTCTCTCTCTCTCTCTCTCTCTCTCTCTTTTCTCTCAAAAGTATTGAATTGAAATCCAATTTTTAAGGCTTGAGTTTCTCATTAAAGTTGGACAAAAAAATTCCATTTCTTTAATTTTGCAGAAAATGATTTGAAATTCGGCTATAAATTCAAATGAATTGTTTTTTGATAGCTATCTATGAATCTGAAGACTTGTTTTGTTTTTGGTTTTATTTCAATTACTTATATATTCAAAAGAAAAGTATTTTTTTCGACGGTTTTTGTTGAAAATCTGAAGGTTTCAGTAGTGATAACAAATATCGTTTCAATACTGGATGTGAAGAATCTTTCAATTTTTCAACCGATCCTTTCATATATTTTATGCTTTTATAAAATCCATAAATAAAATGAAAGGCAGAATGGAGTGGAATACTGGCACTACTGGCAAAAAATGTTTGAGAAGAAACGCTGAGTTAAACTGGTCTTCACTACAACAGTGGTCTATCCCTCTAGTTTTGCATTAGTCTGTGCTCTCCTCTTAATTCTTTCCCCCTTTGGCTCCCTTTTATTCATCAGAGTCTCATATGCAAAGAATGGGTGACTAATCGATACAAAAGTCTCTCTCAGCTCATGGATGCGATCTAATGGACAACAGATTCAGTTTTTTGCACAGACTCTGGTAATTGTGTTTTTTGTTTGATTTATTTATGCGTTTTATTTTGTCTTAGCTTAAGTTGAACTGCAAATGCAAATTGATCCGTCTCAATATTCTCGATATTACCACTACATCGGTCTGAGCACTACTACTGAATGGAGCGCTGCTTTATTTCAAACCAGAATAAAAAACAGGAGAAAAATAGTCGATATCTCAACTTATTATTGCTTTTATGCATAGTATCGGTCGTAGTATTTGATCGTAAAGTAGACAACACTTGAAATAATGTATATAAAGAGCGACTTATATTGTATTGTAATTATGAAAATCTATCGATTATTCCCAGTTTTAAAAATAATATAAATATAGAGGTCTCGGACCGTAAAATAGGATGAGATGGGTGTTAACAGCACCTGAATAGCACCTCAAACCAAACAATAGGTTCGGCTCATTATTAGAGAGCTTCGGGTTTTATATTGAAAAGTAAATAGCATTTCCTTCTTGCTATTGAAGCAGAACAGGACTCCTCTAACGATAAATATGCAATCAATTTAGAAAATTGTGCGAATAATTATACCACTGATGCACTCCAACACACAGGACAGTCATTTCGTTGACCCCATCCCTTGATATATTGGCAAAAATATTCTCTACACTAATGACTTACCAATTCTTATATGCATTATGTGGTGACCAAGATCAATACTCATTCTAAATTAAGTGTATTCGATAAACTCCCTTACTTTCCATATAAGAATATTGAGCTAATTTGCGTGAATATCAGTTGTGCCTAGATCAATAGATTCAAACAATGTATTATTCAAAGAATATTAGAAAACTGTGTTCAATATATTCGGTAAAATTATTGGCTAATCGATGAATGAAATTTGATTTATTGAAATGGTGGAGAGGTTACACTCCTTGGCCATATCTGTCATAGTTGGTCGTCTTCTGAGTCAAACCTTATGATTATTATCTAAGTTGTGAGCGAATGAGTCCCTCTTTAACTCTAAAGTGTTGTTAACTTCCTTTCGGTTGAGTATTTTCGTGAAGGAAAGGCCAATAAGTGATGGTATCATACAATTCATCATAGATTCAGTTCATGATTGTAATCACCGGCAGTCGAAGTATTAATATATTTTGTGAATCATGTCATGCATTTCATAAGTCCCAAAATTGACCATTTTTTGCAATTTTTGTCAAATTCAGTGAATTTCGTTACACTCAGAGCGTATAGAATGAAGAGAAAGCAGTGAAACACATCCGTAACCAAAAGCATAAACTTATTGCTGAAGTCAAATGAGAGGACAGTCTGTTATGTATGGCTTTTCTCAGCGCGTGAATTCAAGGAGGAAGTCTCAATTTGATTATTAGCTCGGTCCTTAGAGCAGATCCATATTTGCCATATTTGCTGGGCATAGATGGTGGCCATGAACCGCACTGTTGTGATCATCATCAGCATTGATGCACAACATCGACGAACAACAACAATATGTCTCAATATATTCAGTATATATTAGATAATAGTTATGGGTATGCGATGCCATCAAACGCTATGAACTGCTCTATCGAGTCCTGTGCTGTGAAATGCGAGTGCGAGTCTCCAAATATCCCTTGAGGGCCAACATTGGCAGTCATTGAGCACTCATTCGGCACAGTCGGTGCTGTCCTTCTTTTCACTTATGAGCCTCTTTTGCAACGCTTTAATGGATTGTTTTACAATAGAGAGCAAAACACTTACTTGGTTTGGCACTCAACCCATTTTGGGTGTATTTAAATTGAAGCGCAAAACAGATGACCTCATAATAAGATCCTTTACTCTGGGCTTCAATGGTCGCACTCATCCCATATATTATATGAGTATATCTGTATATCTGCCCATTTCTCTACATTTCTGCTCCAAATACAGAATATATTAAATCCAAAGATTGTATTCAAAGTAATGAATAATACAAAGACAGGTGTGTTATAGCCTTTGCTCTAATAGGGCTTTCATTCACTTAATTTGATTTAACATTAGCTAACATTAAGACCACATTTAGACATAAGCACAGAATAAATTCATCCATCGCTTATTATTATTTTATTTTGAAGAAAGCCTTTTGACAAAAAATGTGTGGCGACTCCCTGAGCGAGTCTGTGTCAGTGCTTCTGGTTATACAAATGGCTTACAAATCAAATTTCATAAAACAAAATAATATTAAAACAATAAAAGCCAAGAATTGAGTGAAATTCCACCCAATGTTGAAGAGTTGGGTCAAAAATCAGTTGATTTTAAGCCCAAATGACTTCATATAATACCAGCGCTTATTCCTAAGCCGTTGACTCCCACTCACTAAAACTTTTTTTACAGATAAGAAAATTACAAAAAATAAGTGTTTGAGAGAAAAATGAATGAGAAATGAATGAGAAAATGGAGTATTGCTTAACACCGATAATAATTTGTGTGATATGTTGTGATCGGTTGACTCACGGGTGCGTTATATCCGGTCATGCAATCCAAGCAAAGTTAGCTAATCTAAGTTATATCCGGTGCTGGACTCAGCAGTTAAATGACGCATAGAAGACATCGGTTGTGGCCAAGCGTGTAAAGTCAGCGCACAATTGGCTGCTGTCGTCTCTTTTTGACGCTTCCCAACACTCTTTCCAAAGGAACCGAATCATTTTCAACCTGAAGCTAAAGAATTGCATAACAGGTGAACTGGAGGCACAGGCATCGGCCAGAAGATGGCAGACCCTAAACGCAAGAATGCATAATATGACCTACATCATGCAATTATTGGAGAGAGTGTTGGATGAGATCATTAATTCGTCTGAAGCGCG
>JAQGBD010000210.1:0-40593 GCA_034698165.1 Punctoribates punctum | reverse complement strand
TGGTCATTAGTGCCAACATTTCTCCGGCCCTCACATCGAAACTTATATTATCCAAAACTTTGAGTTTTTGTCGGCGAACGCCACACATTCGTCTCCACGTCGAAGACTTATCCAATTCATAGTAAAGATTTCGTACAATGAGGTGCGGGTGCTTTGCCGGTAACCCACCGCTCATATCAAGCTGTGAAAGAGAGACGGCGTCGTTCTTAATCCCATATCCATTGCTGTTATTATTAGCAAAACGTAAATCGGATTCACTCTGAGATTTTGCGTTAAATGATATCAACGATTGACTCGTAATGTGTTTAGGATCTGGTCTTTGGTGAGTTCGGTGAGGGTTTCGCTCGTAGTGAGCATTCATTGCCGACTCTGTATTGGTTTTGAGAAGGTCGGGATCACTCTTCCAGGTTCTCTTCACTTCTTTGCGTCTCATGTATGGAGAATCTGATGCATTACTCGAGTCAGTGGTCATATGGTTATTGTGATCATTAGAGCGAATATGACCATTGATGCGCTGATTTCCGGGACCAGTCATGCCCTCTGATCTTTTAATTGCTCCGATTTCACTCTGTGTTGCTTTGACTCGGGGCAAACCAAATCTGAGGTAAGTATAGGCATCCTGTTTGAAACGGGGGCCATATTTCGGATGATTCAGAATATTATTGACTGTCGTCTCCTTGAGCTGAAAGTTGCCGAACGGGCGCTCAGAGTTGTTGCTCTTATTAACCCCGAGCGCTGATTCACTGAAATCTGCGTTCAGATTCTGTCTATAAATGGACCAAGCGTGCAGGTCTTCAGAATTATTGAAAGCATTTCCTCCACTATAAGGCATTGAGTATTTGCGGGCCTCAGAGTCCCACATATCAGATGATCAGACAATGAAGTGCCGATTCGTGCATTCAATAGACCTGATTGGGATTCTTATCAGTTATGTAATCAATATTCAAATTAAGCAAAAGATCTTAAAATTATTTTTGATTCGACTTTCGTTTGTAATTAAATAATTTTATCGACAATTCATGCGTTAATTTGTTTAATTTATGGCATCATTTGTTTAATTAAGAGTTTCTCAATAATTAATTAAATGTTAACATTAATTATAATTAAATCAATCCTTTGATTAAAAAAAATAATATGAAAAATGAATTATAGAAAATCCTAAAAATAGTTTGATATCAGTTATTAAATTCTTGGTGTGAATGAGACCACAAACCTATTCTGTTCTGAACTCAATATGAACTCAAATTTTATTTGAAGCCTTTATTTTGAGCATTTGTTTGATTACAAGTCCTGTCCTGCGGGCGGTTATCAAATAATGAATAATAACTTTTGTATAGAATATTGAGAATCGGTTAACAGTGAGTGAGTGACAGTTATAACCGGTCACCACTTTATTCAAATATGATTCGTCTGACCCCACGTCGAAGTTTTCATATCCTCTGAATATAAGTTAAGCCCATATTTTACTAAAATTTATGAATTCTAGTCTTCAATAAATATTACTCTGAATGACAACGAAATCTATAGTGAAATCCAAATATCTATTACTATATTGACTGTTAATTGATTTTTGAATAAAACAAATGCTTTCCATTCCTTATATCCTTATTCAGTCCCAAATTCCACGATAAAAGCCAAATAAAATAAATTAAGCAAGCTCATTAAGAATGATTCATTAGATAAATGACGACATAATTCATTAAAAATCTTTTATGGTTTTCAATCAGCTTTAAAATTGATTATCAATCAAATGGAAAATACACTCGAAATATGAGGAGTCGGCGAATGGCAACGAATGCCAACGAAAATCACAGAAAAATAAAACTCGTTTTGATGGCGGATATTGTGATTCATTGACACTTTCGGATGCAAACTATACTTGAATTACACGAATACTTAGGTTTGGTCTCCAATCAGACGACAACTGCCTTCACTCTCATGACATAAGACAGGTCTTTATTTGCTTGCATTCAAATTAGTTGCAAATATTTGTCTCAATAATAAAAAGACTATTTCTTTATTTTCTGTATATTTATAATAAAATAAAGTCATCACAAAAATACAGAATAAAAAGTATTCAGAAGTTGGAAATTATCTGAAGAACTAATTCTTGAGACAAATTATGAAAGTTTTTTATATTATTATTATTTAAATGAGTGATTAAATTGTCTCTTCGTTGAGTTATTACCCAGAAGTGAGTGAATTATATTTTCATAAATAAATTTTATTTCAAATAATAGCTTATTTGTTAGTCAGGTTTCACGAATTGAACATGATTGTTTTTAGAATCCATTCTTTTTTTTCAAGTAATCAGAATTTCTATTACATGAAAATAAGGCTAAATATCGAATCATGTTTTTTAAATTTCCCTAAGCAAGCATATTTTAGAAAACAAATTATATTAATAAGAGTTCTCATTAAAGGCAAGTTTACCTTTCACAATCAATCATTCAATGATTTTATTAATTAGAAATTTGATTTGAAATCAGATTAATTGGAGATATGGGTTGAAAATTAGTTTAAAAAAGCAAAGAATCTGTGAATAGTGTATACAAATGTTGTGGCCATCGCTCATATCTGAGCCTTATTTCTGTTATTATCGATTAAAAATCAAATTATTATTTGTTTTAATTAAAGCTTTGAAAAGTTAATAATTTTTTGTCAGGAATTTAAATCAAATAAATTAGTTTCACTTCAAATGAAATCAATTTGAATGTTGTGAACAACTTTTCAAAAGGTTTTCTCAAAAGAAAACTTTCACTAATATATGATTCGTTTGACTCGAATATTAAACAATAGAAAAGGTATAAAATAATGAATAATTAAACGGATGACAAACCTTATTGAATGAGTCGAATAAAAGATGAAAATAAAGGAAAAATTGTTGAGAAAAGAATTAAATAATTTCAATAAATTAGTTAAACATTTATTAATCGCAACAAAGATTTTGAATAAAACAAGAAATATATTGAAAAACAAGAGTGACTCCAATGAATACAATTTGAATGGCTTTTGGTTATGAGGAGGAGAACAACAAAATGAAAGGAATTCTCTCAACTCGAGAGACGGCTCTTATTTGTGATGCGTTACCACTCGAATAGTCTATCGGTTCTCACTTTGAAATTTTCAAAACACATTTAAAAACCGAATATTTTGTTGTGGAAGAACAGGTATGAGCGCTGACAACGGCCTGCAATGTAATGGAGGGGCTGTGCGCTTACCAATAGGCTTACCTTTGCTTACCTGTTCGACCTAATTGTATGAAAGCTCAGGGAAGGGAAGAACGTCGTCGAACTCCAAAACCTGTTTCTTCTCCACATCCAAAAAGGCGTTCGCTATCCGTTCACAACATTTTCATCCAATTCTTCGATAAAATATTAACTCAAATTCATTTAAATTTCACTAAATTCATAGACTTTCCAGCAATTTATGAAAACAGAGTTATATTGTTATTGTTGTGAGTGACCAAGATCAATTGTTTCTAGTATTTGTGTTTTACCAACTTTGAAGAATTGACAAAATTGTTTAATACTTTGGTTATGGTTGGCTGACATTCGGGTGTTTGACTGTAAGACCGACATTAGTGGATCAGCCAATGGGTCCGTCAAATGTATTAGAATTCATGTGAAACAGAGTTCCAAAAGTAATTTTCGAGTGAATACCGTTTGTGAACACCATTTGCCTTAATCTCAAATTCACTAAACTTTTGAATAATATTAAAGACTTTTATTATTCAACGAAAATATCGGGTCTTTTATGCAATTCGTGTTGTGATTGACATTTAATCCCTAATCGATTGTAAGAATGATTAATGGATTATAAGATAAGTGTTTCGCTGTCTATACTTAAAGTTATTTTGTAAATAAAATACAAATCCAAAAGTCTAACAAACTTTCATCGCATCAATTAATCCGTATTTGAGTTCTCATTTCTCATTCATTTGTTGAATCGTTTAAAACAAAATCAAAGGTAAGCGAAAAATGTTCTCATTTTTATACGAATGTTACAATCAATTGAAAAAAGTGTGACTTAAACTCTAAAACATTGTATTCTTATATGAAATACTTGTTATTTTATTATTGTCTTAAAAGTAGGGCTGACCACTGGCTTTACTTAAGTTGAGTTTAAATATTTTTAAAGTTTAAAGGGATTGAAAATTAGAAAACTGTTTGATTATATAATATAATAGAAATTTAATTACATTATTCACTATATTTAAGTTATATTCGGAAAATATTCTCAAAATATAGAAAAATTAAATTAATTTTAAAAATGGGAGAATTCACACAATTTTGAAACCCATTTAAACCCCGATCAGATCAGATCAAGAATTAGAGAAATGAAATTGTTTTTAACTTTTGCTGTTTTGTTGAACTAAAGAGTTATAGGTTTGCAGAGATTTGATGCGCTCTCTCTTTAAGCAGGCGTTCAATCGTTTCGAGGCATTTGTTTAAACAAATTAATTCTGATTGTAATTTCGATGTTTAGATGAGTTTTGGAGCACCTGCTGGAGTGGAAACACTTTCTATACCGCATATGTTGGAACTGATTGGTGTATCGCATAGCGGGCCTATAGTCCCTAACAAGACATCGTTCTGGTCTAAAGTCACCGGTTCTGTGGCCTCGGGTCTCATACTTAAAGACATCTCTTGTGAGGTAAAACATATTTGAGACAAATTTAAACACAATTCACAAAAAACCAAAATTATTAGGAATTGAAATAAATTAAAACTATGCTCACAATCAACTCTTCTATTGGAGGAAGGGGTCATTTTAGTAGTTAGAGGACTCTTTCAACCACTATGACCTGGAATACAATTGTTTCCTCATATTTGAATATTTTGTTAAAAGAAAGAATAACTCGAAAAACGGCTATATTTTGAAAATGAGTTAATTTGAGAAAAGTTTAAAATTTATTTTCGTTTTGATTTCTAAAGAGAATTGAGTTTAAAAAGAAAACGAATGAATTAAAGATAAAAATTCAATACATTTTTTAGTCACGATTTTGTAAATAAGTTAATGTTATATAACTTATAACGACTTCTAATAACTTAAATTGATTATCGAATTAATGACAAAAAATTATAATATATTTCCGTTGAATGAAAGGTACACTCAGGAGAAGTGATGGCCATATTAGGGAGTAAAGGGTCCGGTAAAAAGGCTTTGATTGATGTGATTGGCCATAGAGTTACTCAGGGAAGCACAAGGGGTCAAATACTGCTTAATGACGTGCCGCTCACTCTCAGGCTATTCCAAGAACAGTGTGGCTTTGTTTCGAAGAAAACCCAACTCATTGAAGGCTTAAATGTGAGGCAAACACTGAGTTATGCCTCACAAATGACAATCAGAGGAGACGCAAGTCTTAAGCGAAGTCGAGTCAAACAAGTGTTGGCAGACTTGGCCCTCACCAGTGTTGCCAAAAGAAATGTCTCTTCTCTTAATGTTTCCGAACAGAAACGGCTTGCGATTGGAATTCAGATGATAAGAGATCCACTGCTTATCATTCTGGACGACCCCACCCGAGACTTGGATCCACTGAATACTTACTTTGTTGTATCGATTCTGTCAAATCACGCGAAGAAATATCAGCGGATAGTAGTGCTCACAATGGATAAACCGCGCTCTGATATATTCCCTTTCCTGGATCGGGTCACATATCTATGTTTGGGAGACGTGGTCTACACGGGTAGCACACGAATGATGATCGACTACTTTCGGAGTATTGGTTTTCCCTGTCCTGAGCTCGAAAACCCTCTCATGTATTACCGTTAGTATTAGAGTTGACTTCAATTTCAGTTAAATAATTGAGATTTGATTAATAGTTTGCTTATCGACTGTTGACCGAAGAAGTAGAGACCGTTTCATAGAATCTTCGGCACAAATTGCGGCTCTGGTCGATAAGTTCAAAGTGGAGGGACACGAATATCGAAAATATATGGGCGCTCCGGCACCCATTCCAGTGAATATTCCTCTAACGGCCTATGGAAGGGCCTCTTCTTTCAAAGTAATGACTGCTCTAATCTCCCGGCAATTCATGTCTGCCTTCACTGTCAGAAGACTATTCATCCGTTTATTAGTAATGCCATTGTTCTGTACTTTGCTTTACTGCTTCATCGCTCCGGCCTTAGACAACACACAGAATTCATTTCAGTCACGGAGTGGTATCTTATTTAACGTATTGTCTGCCATCACTTTCATCGCTCCGGCGATCACTGCCTACAGCTGTGAGTCAAATAACAATTCTTGTGATTTGTAATCATTGATGAAAATGTTTTATTCTGTGCCCTTCAGTCGCTTCTCATAGAAATCGATTTTATGAAGAGTCGTCCCGTTTGGGTCTCTATAGAGGACCGATGTTTATAATAACACAAATCATATCTAATTTACCGCTCAGTCTAATGACTATATGGGGAGCGGGAAGTATTATCTACCTGTCCACTCAACTTCGTTATGATGATTACTGGTTAGAAAGATGGAGTATATTCTGTGCAGTTTTGTGGGCTGTCTATGCATATGCAGAGCAGCACACCATCGCTATAATGTGTTTAATAAAGTCTCCATTCCTGGCGGCGGTCACCACAATATACTTATTGACCTTTGATTTGGTTTTGGGCAGCACTACATTGCGCTCAATGCTGGCGGCACCCGATTGGCTCTATTACATCAATTTCGTCAACATATATTATTGGTCAGGGTGGACACTCCATTTCAATGAGTTTCAATACAACCCCGCCTTAGAGAGATCGCCGTTCATTGCGGACAACCTGACAGTGGAGTCCTGTCAGACAAACATAATTCCGGGAAAATGTGTTTTCCTCTCTGGAAATCACTTTTTAGAGCAGCGTTTGAAGGAAACAAAGGACACACCCGAATGGTCTCTCATGTATTGGAAGAACTTCGCCTTCATTTACATATTTGTGATCGCATTCTATCTGATAAATACGATCGTATATATAGTACCCCTTCCGGCGTCTCTCAAATCGAAATTTCGGGATTGAATTGAATTCACAAAAACAAATGTAATTTAATGTAAATAAAGTTAATTTCCGTTCACTTCAAATGAGTTTTAGATATGTTTCCAATCATTTAATGACAGAAAATAAATGAATTCTAAAAATGACTGAATTTATTGAATGGATTTAATGTCAAAGAAATACAAACAAAGCTTTGGAAGGAATCACAAAAAGTCTAAAATGATATCAAAGAAATACACAAATTGTAAAACATATGAATAAATCATAATTAATGGAATCTATTATTCAATTATAATATAATAAACTGAAAATCAAAGAATTTATTTTAAATAATGAATAGAATATCAAAAATGTTATCTGAATTCATGATTCAATTGAATTGAATTTTTATTACTTTCAAGTCTTTCATTAACTATGAAAAGAGTTCGCAATTCTTAAAAAAGTAATGAAATTAAATAAATGTAAAACTAATTGAATCAAAAGATTAGTAATTAATTAGAATATATATTATTACTGATAAAACATTTTATAAAAATGTTATTGCATTCGAATAATCATTATTTGAATAATCTTTTGAAAAACTAATTCTTTAAAATCTAAGCGATTCCACAATTAAGTAGTTTTTCAGTAAATCCTTATTAGTATTAAACCTCAAAACATATAAACAGTGAAAAACTATTCAATTCTTTCGGTTAATTGAATAAAAAACAAATTTTAGGCATCGATTAGAAAATGACATTTGAGACAAACCCTAATCTGATTTGTCCCCAAAAGAAGAAGACAATTGACTTCGAAGAATAATTATCTCTTGTCTCAGTTCGAAGTTATCTTTGAGGGCGTCATCCCTTTCCTGAGCCAATTGGTCGAACTCTGCCCTCATGTCGTTGTCATCTAAACAGAGCAAACGTTTGACTTCATTCAGATTCGACTGATGACTGTCCACCTGAGCGCTCACTTTACGCTTCAAATCATTGATTTCGTTGATGAGAGCAATACATTGATTATTAGATCCGTTCACAAGATTTTTCTTGAGGGCTGACCTCAGAGACAAAACATTGTTTTGTGACTCTTTAAGAGTGTTTCGAACTCTTTTAAGTTCTTTTTCGGCATTATTTTTGGCGTTCAGAGCGATCTCCAACTGAAGCCGAAGACTTTCGTAATCATTAGGACCCGAAGCTGTCGAGTGTTTCGCCCGATTTCTGGCCCTTTTAAGCTCTAAATACCTCTTTTTCCAGAAGTTCCAGTCTTTGGATATCTGTTCGATGTCTAAACTGTTGAAACCCGACTGACGGACGACTTCGAAGAGATTATTCATTTCAATGTCGAAGTGTTCGATATTTGTGTAACTGTTTGTGAAATAAATATTATTCGGTTTAATATCGATGTTTGGCATCAATTGAATGCCATTCGTCGTCGAACTCTCTGCAAACAATTCCTCCGTGTCTTCAGTGGCGTCATAATTGTCTTCAATGGCTTCTAATTTGACTTTTCCGCTCTCATCCACTTCTATCTCAACATTCAAATGGTTTACAAACGAATCCATCAAATCGTCGCCATTCATGTGAGGAGTGATTAAGGGATAAGCGGTGTCTTCACTGTTGTCATCATTGGTATCATATTTCAGATAATTATGACTCGGATTTCGATTATTATTATTATTATTTGGTTTAAACTTTTTATTACTCAAAGAATTGTTAGAAAACTCATTATTTCGTTGTTTTCTGACACAAGTGTTTGGTTGCGAATAAGGAACTAATGGTTTGAGATTAGGACCAGCTTTGGAACCATTCTTCACGGCTGGACTGTTGTCGACGAATCCCTCGACTCGTGATTCTTCGGGCTGGTGCTGGTGTTGGCCCGAACTTGAATTGATGACATCGTTGATAGTGACGAGAGTGGCCTTACATCCCTTCGTCCGACACTTCCAATAGGATCTCTCGTCAACTGTTTTGTTTATGTGATAGAAAAAGCCTCCAAAACAAAGGGCTCTTCCATTACGACGGGTGGCCACAAACGACACCTCAGACATAACCGATTTGCCGATCAAATGAGATAATAATTCTCTGATTTTCAAAACCAATCAGAGGATTAAAATCATGAAAAAACAAATTGAAGTTAAAAACCGATCAGAAGTTTAACCGTTTGTTTGTTAACAAAAAACAATGAAAACTCAGTTTTGTTATTGTTTTGAGTCGTCTTTCACTCCTTCACTCTCTCCAAACGCTATCCATATATTACGTTCACTTTTATTCATAAACTTTTGATATCAAATTGGAACTCAGACTAAATTTACCAAGCTCATTCTCAATTCAATACATTTTAATCAAATTAAATCACATTTTACTTAAATAATTAGAGTATATCCTAAAGAATGTCATTCATTACTCTGTAATCTGGTTTTCTCGACTCCATTGTCATAATTATTAAATAAAAGTAGAAATCAAGCGTTCAATCGATTGAAAGGGAAATGTATTCAACAGATGACTCACTGTTTACTAATTTCAAGTTTAAAGTCGTTATCAGATTAAACACTGATTTAAATGATTGACTCAATTAGTGAGAGGTTTATGAGTCGACACCAGTCGACCATAAATTCCAGTTTTACTCAAGTCTTGAGTAAATGATTCAAAAACATATTTGAAGTGAATTTTTCGCACAAATGAGTGACATTTCATCAGATTATGGCTGATATTAAAATTAGAGCCAATAAAGAGACCAATACTTCAGTTCCAAAGATGAGCTCAACCACAGTCACCGCACCGCCGATGACAACAATGCGGTCGCCATTCGTTGGATTGAATGAAGTTTTGAATTCATTGTCTGTTAACGAAAAGGGTCTCCGAAACGGATTCTTCAACTCTATTGCACTCATCTTCTTATTAGTGGTTTTATTTGTGATTTATATGTGTTATAATGTTTTGTTGCCATTCCTTCAGCCCCTGATGTGGGCCACACTCTGTGGTTCAGCTCTTCATCCCTTCAAACAACGATTATTTCATTGTTCTATGAAATGGATCCGAAGATCGAAGAGTGACGGCCGACCCATAACTGTGGCCACGATTTCGCTGCCATTTGTTGCCACCAACAAAGTTATTGATTATGTTTTAGTTCTTTGTCGGAAATACTCTAAATTCATTGCGTTTCTTGTGTCCTACTATTTGTTATCAAGCTACTTTTGGCAGATATTCTACTATTTAACAGACAATTCAGTGATTCATATAATCCCGATATTTGTCAGATTGTTATCCCATTTGACAAATCCTAACAACAGTTTAATTATATTCAGTTTAATTATCGCGTATTTGATTGGACTGTCTTTCGGTTGGTCCGAAAGCACCGACAAATTTATAACATTTTTGGCGCCATTTGTTTGGATTCTATTCTTGGTTCATATAATCTCTTTGAGCGGAACCGTTGGATATTTATTGTCTTTAATCATGATTTCAATCACAATCATAGGTCTAATTAAGACCATAACTACGGGACATTCGACCCGAAGTGCCACCGATCAGATCGACGGCTTTATTAGTCTTTCATTAAAACTGAAAAATACTTTATTTTCGATCTCAACGAATATTATCTCAATTTTATTCAAAGATAAAGAAGAATCTCAAAGCGAACAATCATTGAGTGATAGGGATGACCAAAATGATAGCACAGACAGCGAAACCCATGAAATCCAATCGTCAGTCCAAAGCCCAGAATTGGAGAGAAAGGCAAAGAGTGACCCAAACAGTCGGAGAACGAGTTTGATGTCAATTAGTCGAGAAAATAGTAATAACAGTAATTTGTATTTATGTCTACTCTTTTGGGCACTGGTTTTTGTCCAGATTCAAACTTGGTCCATTTACAAACTCATTCTTATCATCAGTATTCCAACGATTTTCAAGTTACTGAAAACAACTTCGAGTTATGTCTCAAATTTAATCTTCAATAACATTAACCGATTCACTGGATTCATATCGAATCGGCGAAAGGCGTTATTCCACCCCTTTTTGAAGAATTCTTTCGATTACTTCATAATTGGCGACGAAGTGGTATTCAATCATTTTTATTGATTTCCATTTAGTATTTCAAAGAGTTTCTTAGTTTTGATTACTTTTATTGTTTTTAAGAAACTAATTAAAAGTGATTTTCACTAAAATTAATGTTCAAACAGATAATGAGTACAATGGAGTCATCACTGAATGGGATAACGAGTCTAATAATAATCTGCTTTACAATTGTATCGGTGATGTTCTTCGGCATATATATGTCAATTCAGGTCTGTTTGGCTCACAATTGATAAACAGCTCATAACTTGAAGCAAAATAAAATTTATTCTTAATATCGATTTCAAAACCAAAACGATTGACATTTGATGTGTTTTTAATGCTTTCATTTATGGTTTAGATATACGGAGAAAGTCTTCATTTGGTGAACTCGATTAGTAATGTTATAAATCAGACAATCAGTTATTATCCGGAGTCGAGTCAACTTTTGCCGCAAAGTTTTAAAGGAGTCGACGGAATGCTCGACCAAATGGTCAGAAATGGTTACGAATACGGCAGAGAATATATCCAAACCTCTATTCAAAACACATTTAATGTGAACGGAAATGTCACTAAAAGTAGTGCCGTAGAAAAGCAAATACTGGAAATATGGGACAGAGCTTATCACTTGTGGCTCATCCGAAATACCAACGATAGCGACAGTTTGCCAAAGAAGGGACGCTATGAGATCGACAAACTCTTCTCTGCCTTTCTTTCGTTGGATTACAATCTTGTATTCAATACACTGAAGGAGAATATCGATACTCTTATGTCAGTCTTGGACTCAGTCTGGTTAGTACTCAAAGGGAACGCCACTCTTCTCTTCTCAGCGATTGCAGCAGTTTTTTCGATTCTGTTGGGCGGAGGCTTAGGACTCATGAATTTGGGCCTCAGTTTTGTAAGTTTTCAGAATTCAATTCCAAATAATTTTAATTATTTTATAACTAAAATGACAGATAATCTTCACGACAGCGCTCTTCTATCTCCTGTCTGTCAGTGGAAACTACTATAAACCCATAGAACTCGTCAACAGATTATTTCCATCAGAGGTGACCACAAAAAGTAGTTATTTCATTGACAATAAGTTTGGTCGCGCTGTGGAGGAGGCTATTAATGGAGTGTTCGCCGCATCCATCAAAATGTCGGTCTTTTATGGGTTCTATACGTTCCTCATTCATACCCTTTTTGGTGTTGATATCGTATATATCCCTTCCGGTGAGACTAAGCATTGATTATAATTTATGAAACTTAATATCAATTCGTTAATTAAACAGTAATGGCAGCGGTATTTGGAGCCGTTCCCTTTTTAAGCGCCTTTTGGGCCTCTTTTCCAGCATTTTTAGAGCTGTTCTTCGTTCAGAGCCATCCTTTTAAAGCGATTTTACTTTTAATTACCGCATATTTTCCGTCACTTTTTGTCGATTCAACCATTTATAGTGAAATCAAAAGGTAATAAAAGTAATAAGAGATTCAATTTTTACTGACATCTCTTCGATAGCGCCGGTCATCCATATCTCACCGGATTGGCTATTGCTGGAGGAGTTTTCTACAAAGGAGTCGAAGGGGCGCTCTTCGGTCCCATTTTATTGTGTTTATTAATAGCGGCCTTCAATATATACACCTCTTTTATGGAGGAAAGACCTCTCGAGGAAAGCAACCGAAGGGTTTGGTCACAAACTCCCACTTTTAGAAACAGTCAACTCTTAAGAATGCAATCGTCTGAACACTAAAACATTTATTTAATTTGAATATAAAACAAAATAATAGAAAATAAAGAGTTTATCCGATAAGAAGTTTTTTACGTCCTCTGAGTCTCACCGCTTCCAACCGTTTTAAGACATCGTTCTTTGTTTTCTCCATATTTTTGTCATATGACTGAAGAACTCTATCGAATTCAATGTTGGGATGAGTACTGACTATAGCCCTCTCGAGAACATATAAGTCGACGGCTCTGTCTTCAGAGGAGGTCGAGGATGAGGACAATCCGAAGTCGATTGGAATCAATTGCTTTGAATGACTACTTCTAATCAAGAAGTTAGATGTGGTTAAGTCCCCGTGAATTACACCACAGCTATGTATTTGAGCGATAGTTTGCCCCAAATTGGAGAGAATTTCGTCGACAGACTGTTCGTCACTTGTCTTCTGAAGATATTCGCAGACATTCACCGAATCTTCAATTCGAGTCATAATTATATTGTTGTTATCGACAAACAAAATGCTGGCCATTAATGAACCCAATTGTGGACATTTGTCTTTGATTTTCATAATAGACCGAATCTCTGCTCTGGTCCTCTCTCGGGTCAGTCTTGTGTCCAATTCCTTAATTCTATAGTTTTTAACAAATCTCTCTTTTTTGACAACTTTTATGTCGTTATAAACGCCGAACCAAACTCTTGATTCCGCCCCTTGAAAGTGGAGTAACCACTCATCTCCTTTGTCGGCCTTTTTCTGGCCATTATTGTTATCTACAGTTTCGTCGGACATTCAAACCGTGTCTTCTGTTCTTCAAAAACAGATAAATTCAAAATAAGCACAACAAACAAAACAAAGACCTTTTAATGTGTTGTACACTAATGAAAGGTCTGAGAAAGAAAAGGTCCAAATCTACGATTAATGGGAAAAATAGTAATGCAATGCGGGAAACGTGTTTTGACAGTAAAGACATTTAAATCAATCGTTTAATTGATTCACAATTTGTTTGCCATTATTTTCAGTTTTATATATGAATTTAAAATAACTTATATGTAATCAAATTAAATGCAATCAACTCTTATCCAACGTTTTCAAGTGATAATCGTCTCAATAACTTTGTTTACAAATAATTGAATCCAAGGTATCATTTGAGAGGTTTTTTTGGAGTTAAGAATTTCAAACAAAACGCAAACAAATCGTGTTTGAGATGAATGTCGAGCACTCTTTGGGTCCGTTTTGCAATTGGTTTCTTCCCTCGTGTCTCGATATCTGGTCGTCACCCGACGGCCAGAAGGTGTTGGCCTCATATGGCGCCCGATCTATGCTCTGTCTTCTGAATGTAGTCAATGGAAAGTCAATCAAAGCATACGATTGTCTAAATGTGTTTCCAAACAAATCAATCGTTTCTGTCACCCGATTCGACAAATCTTCGAAAATCCCGATTTTGTTTTGCGGTTCCAATGAAGGAGAGGCCACTCTTATCGACTGTTCCAACAATAGTTTTATTCGCCAAAAAAATAAGTTCCAGGATTTGGATTTGCCCTCAAAGAAGATTCTTTCGGCCGATTGGGCTGAAGATAAAGAGGGTTCTGTTGTTTACTATTCGATGCATTCGATTGTCATTTGTTGGAACCCAAAGACTAATAGAACCGAAACTTTAAAAATCGGCGAAAATTATGAAAACAAAATCGCGATCTCTTGTATGGCGGCCAACAATACCGGCAATAAAAAGCTGGCCATCGGGTGAGTCACTCCATATTTGAACGAATTTTTTCTCATTTATTTTGTTTGTTTCTGAGAATAGATATATGAACGGAGACATAACTATTGTCTATTTGGAAAACATGTCTATAATTGGAGAACAGAATCTTTGCGGTCATAACGACGACATTTGTTCGCTTTGTTTCAGTTCGACGAAAGGCTATTACGAAGAGGGAGTCCTGGCCTCAGTCTCTCGCGACGGGTTCGTCAAAGTTTGGGACGTCGTTCGTAAGAATAATATCGCAGACATTAAATTGGATGCGAATAAGTCTCAACAGAAGAATTGGTTCGCCCTTTCATTCGTTCCTAACTCTGGGTTCGCTGAGAAGTTCCAAATAGTTATCGGGTGTGGAAACGGAGAAATGCTTTCAATTGAAATCCCGAACAAATGTCCGGACAGTAAAATACGAATTCATAAACCAATGAGTTTTCTCCGAAACAAAAACATTTCTCACAATTCAGTGGTTTTCAGTATTGCCGTCGATTTGAGAACAATGTTTGCCATCACTTCTTCTCTCGACCATCAAATCATTTTATGGAATTTACCCGAAAAAAGAGCTCTCGACTCTTATTATACATTCAGTCACGGCGTTCACGACATATCTCTGTCTCCGATAGACCCCTCCCGAGTTGCCGTCGCTATCGGAGACGGCGCTCATGTAATCAAATTCGATGAAAATTTGAATGTTATTAATCAGCGAAGAATTCACATTCAGAAGACTAGTAGAGAATCGAAATGTGCGGCCATTGTATGGCACCCGGAGTGTGAAAATCGATTGGCTTTCGGCACTTCTTCGGGAGAAATAACTGTCGTTGACTTAAATTCTTCGCAAAGGCTTCCAAAATATTCGAATAGGAAATGCGTCGACGGCTCCAAAATTTATGGCTTAGTTTGGGGGCCTTCTCTTGAAGAAAAAGATGAGTCAACCCTTTATTCTGTGCATTCAAGCGGTAAAATATACGTTCATTACATCACAAGTAATTTAATCCATGAATTCACTGATTATATAAGTGATGAAATCAAAAGAACTGAAATAATATGGAAAACAAATGGCAAACACTTTTGTGTGGGTAATGAGAACGGATCCGTTGATATATTTCAATATCAAAGCCATAGTTTACATCTAAGGCTTAGAATAGAATCTTTCAAACGCGCCATTCTTTGCCTCAGATGGAACTCAATCAAAGATGAGGAGACCTCCAACTGGTTGGCCGTCAGTTCATATGAGGGACACATTCATTGCTATTCTCTCTATAGTTATCTTAATGATGAGAATCCAATAGAAGAGAGCCCTTTGCAGACTATACTATCCACTCCCAGTCGAGTACTTAGTGGTCATTCCGATAGAATAACATCAATGAGTTGGTGTCCATTCGATTCAAACAAATTAGTTTCGGTGTCTTATGACAAGACATCTCTCGTATGGGATGTCTTGAATGAAAGTCCACTCTTGAAGTTTATGGGACACCGGGGTATTCTCTATTGTGTTATTTGGAGTCTCTCTGATCCCGACGTCATCTTCAGTGGCGGCGAAGATAACTATTTTCATGTGTGGAGACCCTCTCAACAGAATTCAATAGAAAAGAATAGTCTCAGTAGTGATGAATATTTTTGGCCTCATCTCCAGGAAGGGGACGAAACTGAAAAAACTGTTTCCAATGTACTCAACGATTGCATAAATGAAATGATTTTAAACCAATTGTCTGAAGAAAATGGTTTCGAATTAGAAGAAGAGATCCCAAAACCAAAAATTTTGAAGAATAGGACAAAAATAACGAAAAAGAAGACAATTAAACCAAATAAAGACGTGAAACGCATTTCATTACTTCCTTTAAGTAATTCAATTGAAAACAGTTCTTCAAAATATCAGAAAATAGAAGACATCGAAGCGATATTCGACAAAATCACCGGAAAAACAATTCCTGAGGAGAGTAATGAAAGAATACTACTCTATGGCAGTTCTGATGACATTAAAAGGTTTGTCGAAAATGAAGTCTTAAATCACACAAAACATGGAAATAAAGAACAGAAACATATTTTAAGCCTTTTGTGTGATATAAAGACCACAATTGAAGATTCGATCGAAGAAAATGAAATCAATCCTTATTTGGTTTCTCTCTCAATGTCTGTCTCAAGAAACCATTGGAAGGAATCGACTAATCTTTTAGCCAAACAATTACTCGAATCAGAATCTGAATTAGAGAGCTATCGGTCGCACAGAATAGAAATGTCGGCAATACTTTTATTATCACAAAACAAATTCAAAGAAGCCATTGATTTGTTGATTTCTAACAAATTATTTCGCGAATCATTGATTGTCTGTAAATTCAGAATGAATTCCGAAGAAATGTGTGAACACATACTCTACGAGTGGTCACACTATCGAAAACAGAACAACGACTTCGAAGGCGCCGCCAAATGCTTGACAGCCATTAAGAAGTTCTCTGATGCCGTAGATCTGCTCAGTTTTAAGAACGACCAGCAGTTCGATCACACCATCTCTTTATTCCGATCATTCTTTCAACAAAATAAATGAATTTTTTCTATAATCATGTAATCAAATGAATTGACTTTAATTTCGGTTATTTTTGTCAAATATTTGTTGAAATTTAATTAACTTTATTTCGTTAATTCAAATGAAAAATAAAATTCATTAAAAACCAATGAATCCACTCCTTTGCAATCAACTCATATTCTGGTTGAGGTTAATGCAGTTCGACACCAATGTTGAGCACACCCTTCAATTCATTACCAAACTGTGTAAATACGACCGACTCTTGCATTTGAAGTTCAAATCTTGTTTATCGAAATGAACTGAAATTCTTGAGTTTCTATCAATTGTTTGATTAGATTCTAAACAATTGTATTCTAAAGTTTAGAATAATAGGTTCTAAATGACGACAAACTCTGTTGTTATGCTCTAAAACCAGAAGAATTGAAGAACAGTTATATTTAGAATATTTGCCAAACTTTGAACACTTCTGCGAATAAACAAAATACTTGACATCGATTCGCGATTTCCGGTTATATAACTGGAAGTCTATCACCTCATATGTACCGCATATACAACTCATGAATACCTCGTATATAACCTGACGCTTAAAGTTTATAAATCATTTGACTGAATGCTTACAAAATGACAACAATTCTGTGGATCTCCTTCTTTATAGTTTTTGTGATCGATGTAAGCGATTCCCAATTTTTCCGACCCGGATATGAACCGCAAAGCAGTGAGTTTTCAATAGTTTTTCTCTAATTATAAGACATTTATCAAAATTATGATATCCAGTAATAAATTCGTTCCTGACGTCTTCATCCGCTGTATTGCCGAGAAGTGAGTGCACCGCCACTGCCGACAACCGAATAGGGCTATGTATGCCCAAAGCCGCCTGCATTAGGTATTAAGTGTTCCCTCTTTGTCATCAAAAAGTCTTAAAATCTTGAAATCTAATGACAGTTCGGGAGGATATGTGGCCAATACCTGCAACTTTGTGTTGTCGTGTTGTGTATGTGAGTCAGACATTCATTTACTAAAAGTTTGCGTTTATTTCTCATTCGAATAATTTGGTGAAATGCAGATCAGGGGACCTGTAAATCGGTGATCACTGCCAACGAGACATACTTCGTGTCCCCTCAATACCCGGCTCTACACAGTGAACGTCTGGACCCTCCCTATTGTATATTCACATTACAGCGAAACGCTTTAATAATAAAATGGCCCGTCTGTCAGATCAGACTAGACTTCGATGAATTTAGTTTAGCGCCGCCTATCAATGGTACCTGTGGTAATGGCCAGACTGATTCATTCATTGTCTCCGGTGCCACAAACTTCAATCAATCAGGACTACCAGTGGAAGGACTCTGTGGCGAACTGACGGGACAACACAGTTAAGCATTTAATTCAATCGGCAATACTTTACTCACTTTATTGTTTCAGTTTATTTGGACGTCGATCCCAAGAATATTGATGACCCCCTCCTTTTGATTGTGAATACAGCTAATGAACAGCAGTATAACCGAAAGTGGAGTATTCGTATCCAGCAAGTTCCCTGTCAGTCACCCTTCAGAGGTAAACGCATTTCAAATAAATGATTCGTTAATTTCCATTCATTACAATCTAAAGCGCCTTCGGGTTGTCTTCAGCACTACACAACAGCAACAGGAACAATTGAAAGCCTCAATTTTCGCGGTATAGGTAAAGCAACTCCGATTTTGCTGCCAGGACAGTCACTTCCGTCGATGATGCCTGGACAAGTTTATCAAACAACTGGATTTCCTTCACCCAATTATTACAATAATATGCATTACGGTATATGTGTTGCCAAACAGCCCAAAATGTGTGCAATCAGATGGTCTTCCGTTCAGTTCGACTTCGGGGGTCGCACTATTGGCCAGTCTTCAACTGAGACCAATTGTGTGGAATATGGTCTGTCTGATGATATCGGAGATTTCATTGTTATACCCATTAGTTCTTCGGATGGAAAGACCCAATTATTGAACAGATATTGTGGACAAAAACTGAACCCGAATTTGGTGACCGGACAGTACGTCGACTCAGATGTCATTTGTGAGACAAATATCTATTCTTTTATTCATTTATTCTTAATTTTGATCTAATTGTCAGCTTATATGAAACCCTTCCAACTGTTGGTTCACTCGGATTCAAGACCTCAGATCAATGACCTAGCTACTACTCCAAAGGACCAAAAAGGATTTCAATTGCGGTACCAGCAAATACCTTGCTGAAACGCTTTCATAGATGATTCTCATTAATTGACATAAAATAAATATTGTTTGTAAAACAATACAATAATTTGATAAATCAAATAAAGTATAAGAAATTAAGTTTATTTTGAGCTATAATTACACAAATTAATGTCATTTCACCTATAATTCAAACTTTTTTTTCAGTGAAAGTCAATAAAAAGATTACTTTAGCCTTAATTTAATCTCTAATGATTGTATGGAACCACCAAGATCACTATATTACAATTCGAGTTCTATTATTAATTGCTGGTTAACAGACATTAAAGTCTTACATTCAAATAATTTATTTGGATTGAATAATTGATTGGATTAACCCTGATATAATTTCACTGGTATTCAAATTCTGGGTAAAAGTTTTTTCATTCAATCAATAAATCGATAGAAATTCGTCAAAACAAGAAATCTCTATAACAACAGATCCAGAATTCAAAACACAGTTTTCATTATTTGGTTTATCATTTATTTGGTGGAAATTTCCACAAAATCTAAATTTTCATCAAAACTTAACTCAAATTTCTAGTAAATAATGTCTTTAGAGGCGCTTCCGATCCTCTACTTGAATATGTCGGGCGAAATGATTTATATCGTCGAACAGAGACTCTCCGCACAGAATATAGAGCTCTCCAAATCAGATAAGGGTATGCTCTCGGTATTTGAAATCAATTGAATGAGTGATTCGTTCACTTTATAGTGATTAACGACATCTTCACCGCAATGTTTAATCCGAATCTTATTAACGAAGTCTTCAAAAAACAAAAATTATTATCAGTTGTGGTATTGCGAGAAATGTTTGAGAAGTTGGCCCACTCTTCCATTATGAAACTCAACGAGCAGAGTATGAACAAGGTAACTTGAATAACAAAAATTCAATTGAATACCGAGATCTTTTTTCACAGCTCTTTGATTTGATGGTTATGGTAACCAAATACCAAATGGTTGCCTCCAATACACCCATCGATTTGATTCAAATAAGTTTGAATCATTTGAATTGCATGTACCAAATGGCACGACTCGAACAGACAGTCAAACTCATTGAAGAAGTTAAGGAAAGACTAATGAGAAGTTACGGTCAAATGAAGCAAGCTCAGCTCCAACACATCCGATACACTATTCTCACATATTTACAGGACATCAAAACTCGAGTTTCCATTTTTCTAAGGGATGGCACTCAAGAAAATGACGGAAGTTTTGTCATTAAACCCGAAGGTGTTGTCTCCTGTGAGTGTCAGGTGCCCGGTGTCATCAAATATTTCAAGCAAGGAGAAGTCACACACACAGACTATTTTCCTTCTTTGGGCAAATATGTCGTTTCCATCGAAAATACAAGTTTGGGGTTCAATATGTGAGTCACTCCTCAATATTTTTTTCAAGTTATAAAAAAATTTCAAAAATAAGTCATTTCTATTGATATGATGACAACGATTAAGAAATTAATAATCTTTTAGATACTCAAAGGAAAGTCAACCAAATGATAGAACGGAGAGAAAGACAATTGGAGACCAGTCAAGTGATACTCAAACCAATAACACAGAAGGAAATGAAGTTTCGGACATCGATTCTGCCAAAAATGAATTGAATTTATTGGCAAAACTGATTGGAAGAAATGAACCTGATAAACCTGAAATGGAATTTTGGTTATGTCTGGGAAATGAAGAAAAACTTAGTCAAGAATCAAATCAAAAACAAAGCTATCAATTGAATGAACTCGAGTTAAGCGAAGGAATTCATACGAACAAGAATTTGGAAAATATTATAAATGACTTGAATTTTGAAGAAAACGAAGAGAACCCGGATTATTCCAATGGCAACGACTTATTATCTCTAATGGATTCATAGTTTGGTCCAAACAAACAAAATTCATCCGTCATTTCAAACAAAATCTATAAAATAACAGATTAAACGGTATATTAATAAATGAACTCTTCGTTGAAAAAATCAATAATAATAATAATTTTTCAAATGAGGGCTCATTTTATGCCATTTTAATTGAAATTATAGCAAATAAAATAAAATAAAAATTGGCATGGACATTCTTTGTCTCAACAGATATTTGTATAATAAAAGATCATGAAAGCTTAATAAAAATTGAATTGGAGTACCATGGCTAATTGGAACTGGACTTTCAATAGAATTAAATTAAATTCTTAATTACCAAGGAATTTAGTTATACCTAGGCTAAAATTAGTTATAATTTAGTGAGTGGTGGCTGACCAGGCTATAAAATATTGTACATTGTCTTACAGTGTCTTACAGTTCATGATGTATCCAGCAACTTTTCTTTGCAAATTCAGGAACTTCAACAATTTGAAGAATGGATGTGACTCTAGTGATAAGAGTCTAATCCATTTTGAGTTAAGAAAACAATTATTATTGGTTTTCAAGTTATAAATAAATTTGAAATAAATTAAAATTAATTTAACAGAAGTTTGAACTCAATATGAAAGTCAGTCAATGAATTGAATGCCATCTGTTGTCCGCATTTTTGTCGAGTATTTAATGTTTTTTTTATTTTCATTTATTTCTTTATATTTTGAAATCATTTTCTTTCATATAATTTATTTGTAATTAAATTAAAATCTTTGGATAAAGTGGTAGTTATGGACAAATTGCGTCGGGCTCTCAGTGGCGACGACTCCGTCAGTGGTGATGATGAAGAGCAGGGCTTTGCGGCTCAGGTACGCCTATCTACAGGATATCCCATATTTTGACTGATGTCCACTTTCTATTGGTTTGTTATGTCTTCAGATAAACTCAGCGACGAGTCTGAGTTGGTCCACACGTATTCAGGGATTTGCCGTTTGTTTTGTTCTCGGATTTGTTTTCTCACTTTTGGGAACCGCTTTAATAGCGTTACCGAAAGGACTTATTCTGTTCGCCATGTTTTACACGATCGGAAATATGACATCAATGGCCAGGTATTGATCAAAGCCTAAGAGCGAGTGTCTAATGCTTGTTTGTCTAATGTTATGTCTGTCCTTCAGCACAATGTTCTTAATGGGACCCTTCCGTCAAATAAAAAAGATGTTTAACGAGACCCGAGTTTTCGCGACAATCGGTGTCTTCGCTTTCATGATATTAACCCTTTTGGCGGCTCTCTTGTGGAAGAAGACTCTTTTGGCGGTAATCTTCTGTATCTGTCAGTTCTTGGCGTTCACGTGGTATTCCCTCTCATATATTCCTTATGCCAGAGATATGGTCCGCAAAACCATCACTTCTTGTGTTTAAACGAATCTCTCTTTGATTATAAGTATTGATAATTTCGGACAAAATATTTTGTGCCTTATTTTCATCAATACTTTTGTCAATAATTTATTGTTTTTACAAATGTTTCGAATGTATTGTATTTTAACCCAAATCTCGTTTAATATATATTTTGGTAAAAAATATTACAATTGTTTTATCTTTTGATAAAATCTTTTCAAAATAAGTGTAATTTTCCTCAACTTCTTTGAAAAGTACTTAAAACCAAATTTCAATTGAAATTAAATAAACTAATAATGTATTCGTATATCGACTTAAAAATTAATTGATTATCAAATCTCTATAAAGAGGACAACCCTTTGAAAAAAAATATCTTCTTATGGGAGAAGTTGATTCTCAAAGAAGAGCAATATTTTAGTATCTTGCTCAATTCTAAAGTCAATGGCATTTGAAATAAACACTTCTCTCACTAAAAGAAACAAAATTTCGATTAAATTGTTTGTAATCTTATTTTGAAATATTTTCAAAGTATAGATAACTCCATTCAAAGTTCAATTATTGATAATAAATAGGAAAACATTAATTTTATATTCAAATTACTCAAAGATTAATTTGAAAATGAGATGTGCCGGACATTGTGCCGTCCCTTTACTCTTCTCATCAATTCTGATATTAGCAATAATTCAAAGAGTGAGCTATTATTTGATAAATTCTTTGAAAATATGAACTTATTATTCGTTTGTTATATTTCTCTATAAAATATATGATAAATAATTTGATTTGGTTTTAGATAAGGAGTGTCAACAACTTTACTATTAATTATAAAACCAATCAATTCATGAGAGATGGAAAACCCTTTCGATATGTCTCCGGTTCTCTCCATTATTTTCGAGTTCCTTCTGTTTTATGGCGCGACCGAATGCTCAGCTATAGGGCGGCCGGACTTAATGCAATTCAAACGTACTCTCTCTCCCTCCCTCCCCTTCCTCTCCCTCTCCAATCATTAATGTTCTGAATATTTTGAAAGTTATATCGAATGGAATTCTCACGAACCAGAAAAAGGTGTCTTTGATTTTTCTGGAGATAACGATGTAATCGGTTTCCTTCGTTTGGCGAAACAAATGGGTTTAGTTGTGATACTCAGAATTGGACCCTATATTGACGCTGAAAGAGACATGGTACATTATACACTTCACATTTATAAATATACGTATAAAGAAAATCTATTAAAGATATGTCTTATAAAGAAGATGATTGACCCAGATACTATTCTTGTCAGTGATTAAGTTAGACAGAAAATCTATAGACTAGCCCTGGACAGTTTAACAATTGTTCTTAAATAATGAAAAATATGAGATTCTTGAAAGAGTGTAAAATCAATTGTTGAGCGAACATCAATAGACTGAGCCCTGAGTGGTCTGAATCTGAATTTCTATGTTTAATATATGGATTGTGTTTGAGAATAGGGTGGACTTCCCTATTGGTTGCTTACACTCAACCCTAAGATGAAAATTAGAACTTTCGATAAAACATATATAAAAGAGTTGGATGAATGGTATGCCGTACTTCTGCCTAAGTTGGTGCCCCTCCTGTATAAAAACGGGGGTCCGATCATAACTGTGCAGATTGAGAACGAATACGGCAGTTATGGCTGTGATTTCCAATACAACACATACCTGAGGGACAAAATGATTGAGTATTTGGGACACGACGTCGTTCTCTTCACAACTGACGGCAACGGAGACAACAACTTGAAGTGTGGCAAAGTTGACAATGTCTTCGCAACTGTCGATTTTGGTCCAACAACTAATGTCAGTAACGCCTTCGCTGTACAGCACAGACATCAAGAGTTTGGTCCTAGTGTTAACTCAGAGTATTACCCTGGTTGGTTAGACCATTGGGGACAAACACATCAAACAACAGATATGAAAACTGTTTGTAAAACTTTGGACCAAATCTTGTCTTTTAATGCTTCGGTTAATGTGTAAGAAATCTTTAAATCAATTATTCTCTTTTCAACAAATATTTTACAAGTATTTTAATTTGTGCTAGGTCAAAATTTTGATCAATTCTCTTATTATTCACATTAGTTAAACCTGGTCAAATCTTAATTCGAATCCATTAAAATTATCAAAATTTCAACCTAGTTACGTTTTCCATGGTGGTACTTCATTTGGCTTTAGTGCCGGGGCAAATATAGACGACGGAACCTTCCGGCCCTGTCCCACATCCTATGATTATGACGCACCCCTTTCAGAAGCGGGTGATCCGACCCCCAAATACTTTGAGATGAGGAAAATAATTGGAAGGGTTTGTTTGAATTACTCTCAAAATGAACAAGCTTATTCATTTAATTTCTCGTTCAAAGTATTTACCCCTTCCTCCAATGCCATTACCTGTGGTCAAGCCTAAAATGGAAGTGCCGTCTATTCCAATGAAATTTGTATCATCAATTTTTGACCAAGTTCATCTCCATAATGCCATTCATTCTGAATATCCGCTAACTTTTGAAAAACTAAAACAAAGAAATGGTTTTATTCTCTATTCAACAAATATTACAACACATCCCTCAGATCCGGCACTCCTCACAATCAACGGTTTGGCCGATAGGGCACTCATTTTCGTCGATTCGGTATAATATTGAGTTTTTTGATTGAGATTAATATAGACTTTGTTTGACTGGAGGTGTATCATGGTACTTTGAGCAGAACTCAACACAGTTTTCAAATTCCCCTTAATATCAAATTTGGTTCAAAACTCGATATATTAGTTGAAAACGAGGGAAGAGTTTGTTTCGGTTCTCAAATCGCAGAATCAAAGGTTTGTTTGAGAAAAGAAAGAATGAAAGGGAGAGACAGAAGTTAATCAAATTAATTGAATTATGTTTGGACTCATTCAGGGAATCACTTCAAATGTCACATTAGGTCCCATTCTATTAAAACAATGGAATCATTTCAAGATTTTTAATGACTGGAATCGAGAACTTTTGAAAATCGAAAACAAAAGTTTTCAAAATAATATATCATTTTATGAGAAAGGGATCCCTTCTTTTTTCATCGGCCACTTTACTCTACCTAAACTGGAATCCAATCCTTTGGACACGTTTTTAAGACTCGACGGTTGGAAGAAAGGGATCGCATTTCTCAATGGCTTTAATTTGGGCCGATATTGGAGTATTGGTCCCCAAATAACTCTCTACACTCCCTCTCATCTCTTCAAAGCCTATCCACACAAAAACACATTAGTGGTATTCGAGACGGAGTTCCCCTCCCATACCTCCAATCGATTTTTGGCCCAATTTGTTAAAACTCATGTAATCAACGGAACAGTACCTGATTTTTAATGAACATTCGTTAGATCTATAGAACAAACAATAGAAGAGAAACTCTGCGGTATTCTACAATTGTACTAGATTCTAGACGCTCAACCTAAACACCTGGGCAACCTCACCTTAAGAACACATCTCAAGTTTTGCTTACTCACAATAAAAAATAGTCTTGACTAAACCAAGATCATTCAATGCTCACAAATATGAGTTTCTCAATATAGCCCATTCCCTCATTAAATAAAAGGTTGCCCACATATATAAATATGTACTAGATACTATTCTTAAGAATAATAAATGCCAAAAAATAATTTAGAAGTCATGACTGGAGTTTCGGTTTTTCAACAATTTTTTTTTTTTAAATTTGATTTAAAATTAAAACTTTGGTCCCAAAGAACAGACATTAAAACAACAGTTAATATAATGACAATCGCTTTGATCTCTAGACTAGTAATTAGTTAAATATTATTTAGAAAATAAACTATTATTTGACTAAATATGCAAAATATTTGGCAAAAAACAATTTTAAACAATAATTATGTCTTTTTTCGTCTATTGATTGGAGACTTGGAGGGCGACCTCATAACTGACCGATCGATACCCAGAAATTTATAGAGATATGGCGGCCAATTGTTTGCCTTCTTCTCCGTTTCGGGGATTCTGTTGGACTTTGAGTGCAGTTTTTGAAATATTTGGTCGAAATGGTTGTCCGGAAAGAGTTCCTGAAGAATGCCTTCAAATAGGACTAATACTAGTCTTTTGTTGAGATTCTGGTGTTGGAACATCTCGAAGATACACATCAGTCCCTTCCGTGTGGTTTCACTTCCAATAATACGTTTCAAATCATCTGTTGAAATGTTGGAAAGACATAATCAACCGTTTGTTTGGATGGAAATAAGCCTCACCTGAAAGGCTGGTCAACAAAAGCATTTTAGCGGCCACTCTGGTCCTCATTTTGGTGCTCTGACTACGAGCCGGAAGTGGTTGAGCCAAATGACCGCTCGGCCAAAACGAATTCCTTTTACAGAAAGTATAGAGTTTTACTCAATTTAAGAGAACAATTGGAATCACTCACTTGAAAGCTTTGATGTACTCAGCAATGGAAGGGGCACTCGTCAACTCCTCAACATAATCAATGATCTTCCTGTTGATAGCATCGCCATAAGTGGCCTGGATTATTTGCCGCAGAAATGTAACGATTCGTCTTCTCAGCCAAAGATTTTTACTCTTGAGGTCAAAGACTTCGTCCATTAATAACAACATAATCCTTAACGGAATGTTATCTTCACTATCGGTGTCCAAATTGGCAGAAACTTTGGTACTTTCGAGAGGAGTTCCACTTGTTTTTTGGCCAACAGTTTGAGGTTCGCTTTGAAAATTCAGTTTCGTATTGCTTTTGGATGACTGAAGAGTTTGCGGGGAATTGGTTGAAGTGATTGAACTCATTCGACTCAATCGTTGCAAACCATCAAAAAAGTTGTTGGAACTGCTCTTAACGGCATTTCCCACATTAATTACCGAAGATTTTAATGGATTGAAAATTGAGTTTTGCACAGATTTGGTGAATTGAAACTTTTCTTTCTCGTAATTTCCGGGTCGGAAAAAGTGAAGCACTTGGTCTCTAAGATCTGTTCTGGTCTTACAGTTCTTAAGTAATTGATTTAAGTATGTATTCAATAAATGTCTTCTCTGTTCCACAAAATCTTTATTCATGTTATTGAAAGTTCTTTTTCCTGGAAGAGTCAGAAACTTGAGATTTAGACACTTTTCCACAATATTCTGATGAAATGAATGAAAGTCCGAATATCTTCTGAGGACAACCCATTTCTCTTCACTGGAATTACTCATCTTTTTGGTGACATTAATGACATACGCGGCGTAAGCGTTACCAAACTCTCTGACGATTCCCGTCTTAATGATTTCGGCGCCGATTTCCCAGTCATCGGACGCACAAACAGTTGTCGCCGCAGTGCTATACCCTGACGTAGAGTTGGAAGTGGCGGAGCCCTCACTTGTAATAGAGATGGTGTCTGACATAATACCGATGTCTTCCAATGAGTTAAGACTATCGCAATCATCGAATATAATAGAGTTGTTGTCATTGTCTTCCATTTTATTCTGTTCGATATCTTCTGGTTTAGTGTTGAGATCTTTAAGCAAATCGAGTTCTGCCAACAGTTTTATATAGTGATGGCTTCTCTTGAAGGCCGCGAAATAGGTGTCGCTATTCATCATAATGTCGTAGACCTGATTGTGGGCCGAATCGAACCAACTCTCAGATAACTTTTCGGTCATTATTCTCGAGTGAATTCTTTTGCAAATATTTTCGTCGATTTTAAGTTTATGCGAAGCCTTTTCCGAAAGGTATGTGTCGTATATATTAATAGCGGCCTCTTTAAGGCTCTCCAAATCGACAGTCATCCGAGACTCGCCTTTTCCTATTTTAATGAGTTGTGCCGCAGATAACTGCTGTTCTGCAGACACTTTAAAGCCCTCGACATTCAAATAAAAGTAAATATATCCCTGAGCGCCAATACTTGACATGAATTCTATGAAATATGAGAGTCCGATGTTGTTCTTCAATACGACATCAAATGGCAGTGAAAACAGTTTCGTATTATTCCAATCGATTTGCTGTCAAATCAATGGATTTTAAATTATTTTTGAAAAACAATCAAAAAGTGATTTACAGCAGGAATTCCAATGGAATCGGAATCAAAGACCCCGTCGTTTATTGACTTCAAACGGCTTTCGACCAAATCCTTGACGTAAAGCAAACTATTTAATTGTTGTTTTATTTCAAAGTCGTCGTCTCCTCCCGTGTCCTGAATTCAGAATAATTCAAATTATTCGAGAATTTTAAAGAATAAGTTTGTAATTAATGATTGTTTTGAACCTTTGATCTGAGAACTGCTATCTCGTGACAAACGATTTCCCGAATGGCGTCCAATTCGTCCGATTTGTCTGTAGATCTCAAAACACTGAGGAATGTATCGCTGGAAACCGGATATGATTTGTAGAGCCATACTATTGTCTGATTAATGAAATCCGGATCAGAAAGCATTTCCAAAACCGGATATAAACAGGACTTCACGAGAATTCCCTAAAAATAATTGAAAACAAAATTAAATAATTGAATGGAAAACAGTTTAAACGGACTCTAAATAAGAGACGAAATGAACGGTTTTTGAAGGAATCGATGGGAAGTAATAAATATTGAAGAATATCACTGATGTGCGACAGATATTCACAACAACTCTCGTTATCTTCACTGACCAGATCTCGACAAACATTGCGCTCCATTTGGACTTCAAAATCAAAAAATATAGACAAAAGGTTTGCGTTCGGGTCTGAAAAATATTAAATATATAACCGATTTGTCAAATGGTGTCTCGAATTGGGATTAAATACCCGTTTGTTTCAATTCTTTGAGTTTTGTTTGCGCCAAACGATAGAGTCTCAGATGAGAGGCGAAGTCATCCACTAATTTAGTTGTCATATAAGAGTTTACATCCATTGACCGAAATCTTTGTGTAACTGATCTGACGGCTAACTGAGCGATGCTATACAGATGTCGAGTGAACTCTTGATTTGGAGATATATACGCAAACCATGAGTTGATATAATCCCGAAAAGCCAGTCGCAGAACATCATTGATTTGATCGTCAATAAGTGGATCTGCTGTGAAAATGTCGGCCTTTGGCAGAGTCTCGACGATTGGATTCTCGTTTAGATTCTCTAAGAATTGTTTCCATTCTTTGTTGGATTCAATCAATTGAAGTGAATGTTTAGTATTGAATATCTGATAATCGCGTTCAACGACTGGTCCGTAGAGATAAAGACCTGTCAGACAACTGAACCACAAAAGCCATAAATGGTTTGAAATGGATTTCTCTAAAATTGTCTGAAATTCTTACCCAATAATTGTGAAGAGAAATGAACTCAAAATCAGTACAAAGACTTGTAGTGAAAAAGTAGAGATGAAGAGTGTGATGGCCAGAATGAGCCAGATACAATCTGACACTTTCATCATTCACACGATTTAATCCAAGAGTAGTTCCCAAACAAATCACTGTTTTGTTTACTTTTTATCATTTCATTGAAAGCGATTCAAAATTCATATTTAATATCAATTAAAGGCATTTAACAAAATATTTGGCACTAATATAATGTCAAATCTGAGTGCAATTAAGGGCTGTCCTCTTTGTCAGGTGTTTATCGGATCACATAATAGCTTTGATTAATTGATTGAAATACAATCGTATCGTTAGATCTGATGTTTGGTTTGTTTTACATTTGAGTGACTCTCAGACTGAGACTCCTCTGAGTTGAGCCTCACTTACAGTCACTTACACTGAATGACGCATTCATTCACTCATTCGTTCATTTACTCCAACTTTAAAATCATTTTTCACTAAATCTGATTGTTTTTGGATCTAATTTAATCTCTAAAAACATTAATTGAGTCATTTATTTACAAAACTTTCCGCAAATTTAATCTCTTATGAAATTTGATTTTTTAATTCAAATGAGTTATAATTTTTACAATAATTGATACAATATTTGGACAAAAAATATTTTTAATTAAGATTTTCTTTTATATGTCTTTCGTTTGGTATTATTTTTGAAGGCTTTCCCTCTCTTCATATTTTCGATATGTCTTGACTCTTGTTCTTCACATTCGAGTCTGATCTCAGCGTCTTTAATGGCAACCGACACCTGTTTCATGATTGAGAGGACACTCTTCTCGTCGACACTCTGTTTATCCATTTTTATTCCGATAAAATTCTCGATACTTTTTAACAAATCGATGTCATATTGAGTGACAAATGTAACCGATTTTCCCAAATATTTCGACGAAAGAATAGTTCGACATTTTTTCGGTTTCAACTGATTCTTAGAATCTTTTTTAAATTTTTTGACTTTTCTTTCGGTTTCATTACTATCGGTGTCCTCACTCTCTGAAGAGATTTCTTTTGGAATCAATTGACTATCGCTTGGATCAGACTTGAAGTCTGGTTTACGACAAGTCCTGCCCACGCGATGGACATAAACAGTGGCAGATTTTGGACAATTGTAGTTAATTATGAGATCGACTTGAGGTAAATCGAGGCCTCTGTTCGCCAAATCAGTGGTCACTAATATTTTGGACTTAAGTGATCGGAACTTTTCGAGGGCCGCGAACCTCAGGTTTTGCTTCATATCTGCGTTTAGTATAACCGGATTCAGATCGAAGTCGGGTCCGTCCAAACCCAATGATATCAACACTTTATGAATGAGTTTCGCCTCTTTTTTGGTCGCACAGAATATTATTGACTGACGGAAAGACAGGTCGAGAATGCATTCAATCAAATAAACAAATTTTACGGATTCTGGACATAAAATATATCTCTGATCGAGATCTGGATTTGTTGACAATTCTCTCTTTACTTCATCGATAGTCGGCAACAGATTGACGACAATCGGCTGTTCGTCTGAATTCTTCTTTGCTATCAATTTCTGCAATTCTTCTAAAGCTGTGGTTAAAGTGGCGCTGAATAGTAATGTTTGTCGTCTATGAGAACTGTTTTCTGACATTCCATCCAAAAATGTGAGAATATCTTTGATTTGTTGAGCGAATCCAGAGCTGATAAGTTGGTCCGCTTCGTCTAAGACCACGCAATCAAATCTTAACGACTTTTTCTGTCCACAAACGTCCAGAAAATTTCGGTTATAGAACTGATCGACGAGACGGCCAGGCGTTGCGACCACTATATTCGGTTTACCGAACCACAAACCCTGAGCTTCTTCGTGATCTTGTCCTCCGATAACAAGTAAACTCTTGACGGAGTAAGTGGTGGCCGTCAAAGCAATTATCATTTCATTAATTTGATTGGCCAACTCCCGGGTCGGCGAAATAATCAGCGCATAATAGGGTCGGGGATCTCTTACCAAGAGCTCAATGATAGGCAATAGAAAGGCCAGAGTTTTGCCACTTCCTGTCCGACTGCATCCGAACACATTTAACCGCTTCGGAGATAATATGGACGGAATGGTCGCGCACTGTATTGAAGATGGTTTTCGTATTCCCAACGAATTCAGTGATTTTATTAACCAATTGCTTAAACCTAATGATGAAAATGTTTGACTCATTTTTAATTCAATTCAAATGATTTGACTTTAATTTAAAGTTAAAGTCAGTCACACGTTGTCTGCTGTGAAGGCGTTTCAATATAGTGTTCAAAATGGCTCTCAGAGAGTCTCAGTTTCTTAATTCAAATATTTTTACATTTATTTTATTTATCTGAAAGACTGATGAAAAATAAAATCAATTGATTTACAAAATATTATTTTTCAATTCGAAAAATTAAAATATTATTTATAATAATTAAGTTTTAATATAAATTAATGCGAAAATCCTTTTCAAACACTAACATAAATCAGATGTTTTGAAAGGACGTGAATTGAGTATTGATTTGAGACAAATGAGAGGACATGTCTCAAACTAAGATCAAATATCCTTCAAATCTGAAGAAGTTCTTTGTATTCAATAGTGAATGGGGTCAACACGAGGGCAGTGAATATCTTAAACTTATTTATCACTACAGTTCTGATCCGTTGACTGTCGACCAGAAGGTGAGTGAGTGCGGACTCGCGCAGGGGATCATCACTTTCACCAATAGTTTCGGGGATCTGACCAACTCTTGCGAAGCAGTTCATGGCATTAAAAGCCGACTCATTTTTCACGAAATGGAACCCAATTATTGGTCAGTAATCTCACTGTCTGTTCCTTATTCTGTTCTGAAGAACACCGACGATGCAAACCAGATAATCGAGTATCACAACGAAGACATCAATAATTACTTTATTAAATTGATTCTGAAGAACATATACCAACACTTCCGACTGATTAATGGACCGATAGATAAATTGTGGTTAAGTTTAGACAATAAAAGGGATGAATTCATTAATATTTGTAATGAGTTCTTCGACAATACGATACCAAACCTGAAGTTATCGCCAATTAATTTGATTGAAGTCTATTCTGCGATACAATACTTACCGTTAGATAACATCACTTTTATGTCGACCCAAAGCTTTATAAATCACGTGACGTGTATTGACTGTCAACTGATTCGGTACTCAATGTTCTTATATAACGATCAGTTGATATGCAGTTCTTTAGCACTGAATGACACAAAAACTGTTTACAACTATTTAGTGAATTTCGTCATTCCTGACGCTATTTGCGAAGAGATTAGTGGACAGCAATCGGTGAAAACCCGATGGATACGGAAAGGAGTTAAAGTATATCTCGAGGAAAGTCCCCTAAAGTTTTACCGAATGAATTTATTCCGTTCTATCAATGGAGCCACAGTTGTCCTCTTCCTAACCGACCAATCAGAACAAGTGTTGACCAAATGTGAAGCCCTGATGTGTAGCCGTATTATTGGACTGACCACCAAATTGGCAGAAATGGCGATCAAAATCGGCGGCACTAATAATATGACTAATGATTCGGTTGCGAAGGAGTCCTTCAAATTTGTTTACTTCAATTCGAGTAATTCCGCGTTTAAGGCAAACATTTCCTCCCTTTTCGATCAGCGAAAGATCACTGAATCAGAATTCGTTAAATTAGTCATTGATATCGACTCAGACCTCAATTCAGTTATCAATTGTAATAATGTCTGCGAAATAATTAGTAAAACAACAAACGATTCGTGGCTTATAGTCCATCACTCAGACGACAGAACTCTCTTCTCGATGTTGAACCACAAAAACGCTAATCTTATCGAAGCCTCGGATACTGTGAATGTCCTGACTTCGAGACAATTCAAAAATATACTGTTTGTTGACTGAAATGTTATTTTATTTTATAGTTTTATTTAATTATAATTTTGTTGATTTTATTTTTAATTTAATCAATTATTTGTGACTAACATTCCTTAAGTTATTCAATAAATTATCACAAATTCTGTGAAAATAATCAGAATTCAAAGCCTCAGAAAACATGATTTCGGGTAAACTCTTAAAATCTTAAATCAAAGCAAATCTTTATGAGATCTTAAGTACGAGAGTCTCAGTAATGTGTGAAGAGCGCAAACTTACCCGGATTTTGAAGTGAAAATATTGGGGATTCACTTCAAAATTGTTTCAAACTCTGAAATGTGAAGAATATTCTGTAATCAATTCAAAAGTGTTTAGACGTAAGTTATGTGACATTTGTGTCAACACATTGTTTGTAAACAAAAACCATTTGAATCTGTTTGAAGTGATTTTTGACCTCTGATTGACCACTAATTTACCACAAAATGGAATTAGAAATCAGAAGAATGAATGAAGAGATCATTGAATTGCGTGAAGACAATCAAAGACTGCATAAAATGTGTTCAATTGTCGAACAAATGAATGATATATTGAATGAAGCGATAAATGATTGCAAATGTTTTTTGGGACAAACTTTTGAAACTAAAACCAAAAACAAATTAAATACTTTGAAACAGAAATACCAACACTTGAAAGACACCGAAACACAATTTCCGCTCATCACTGGTAAGCAGAAGAGTCTAAGTTTTGTCTCTTCTCAAGACAATCAATCGGTGGTTAAAAGAATTGGTGTCAATGACAGTATCGATGACTTTGAAACAATTGGTCAGATGTTAGCCTCAAAAGAAATGAATATCATTGCAGTGAACGACAGACAAAACAATTTGATGACAATCCAAGACATCAATGACTCTCTCTATAGAGAGACTGAAGAAGAAAATAATGAATTTGTTTTATCGAAAATTGAATCAAATGGCGATCACTTCCAAAAATTAATTGAATGCAAACCAATTAAAAAAATTGTTAATAAGATTAAAAACATTAGAAATACGTCCAAAAGGTTTAACAAAACAAAGGATTTTAAAACTTCGAGTCAAAGATCTCATCAAATGAAGGGAAGGCCGAAACGGGTCTCTTGTCATTGGCCCGGATGTCAAATGAAATTCAGAGACTCATACAATATGTCTGTCCATATGCTTCGCCATACGGGACAGAAGTCGTTCGTCTGCTCCGACCCGGAATGTCATAAGTCATACGCAACGAAGGCTGCCCTCGAAGTCCATCTGAACAGTCATTTAGATAATCGTCGGTTTAAGTGTCCGTATTCTGAATGTAGCGCCGCTTTTATCAGAAAAACTCAACTCAAAGTCCATATAAGTCAGAGCCATACCCGTGACTATCCATATAAGTGCAATTGGCCCGGATGTGAATACCAGGGCTGTTATCTCAATCGACTCAATTCTCATAGACTCAGTCATACGGGAATCAAACCATTCAAATGTGAGTGGAAGGCATGTGACGCAACTTTTCGACTCAACCATCACCTAAAGGCACATATGTTGAAACACACCGGAGAAAAGCCGATCCCCTGTCAGTTCTCCTCTTGTGATAAGAGGTTTCAATCAAAACAAGCCATGAAAATACATTTTGAAAAAACTCATTCAAAACCTTTGGTTGCGTCCATTCAAGTGTAGGCATATAATGAGTCAATGAGTGAATGAGTGAATGAGCTTGGTTAATCACACTTATTAACACTTCGTAATCAAGAGGGTTGACCTCTCTTTCAATAGTTTCTGACAAATGACTAAAAGTGATAATAATTAGACAACGTTTTCCAGTATTTGCCTTTACTCTGAAGTTTAAATAGTTTTAGAAGAGAATTAACAGTCAATTAACCCCTTTTCTGATCCAAAAGTTTTTAACTTCAAAAACAGTCTCCAATTGACGTCATTTTTCTGAAAACCAAAACAACAGTTAAACGCATTAAATGTAATCAAATTTTTAAACATAATTCAAATCATTTAAAAAATGCAATTTTTGTATATTATTTATATAGAAATAAGAATTTAATTAAAATATATAATAAAATGTGTTTTATATTTAAATTGAAATAAAAGCGAAATATTCACTCAAATGAGACCCGATTTTAGGTATTGTTTGACTCAAAGAGTGTTTGTCTTTGTTTTTGTCAGACTTTGAGTTTGTTTTGAGTGAAAGAGCGCTTCATTTTAAACCACTTTCTCTTAGTTTTACTCTTTTTTATTGTTTTAATTAAATTTGATTCAAATCTGTGATAATTATGGCTGAAGACCAAGAATCCAATGAATGTTTTTGTCTCAAATATTTAGGAAATAGTAATGTATTTCCAGAAATAGAGAGACAAACGATTCAGGTTTTGATTGACAACGGATTCGACTCTTTTTACACTTTAATGGCATTAGATTTTGCCGAAGACTTACCACAAATCGATGGCTTGAATTTTGGTCAAAAAGCCCTCATTAGAAGAGCTCTTACTTTACTTCACGAAGAATACGAAGAAAATTGTTTTGATTGTAATAATGACTTAGAGTTCGAACAAATATTCAACAAAATTGACCACAAATTTAATTATCATCTGAATTACAAACGAACTGATTCTCACAATTCCAGTGAAGTGGAGTTTTTGGCCGATTCGGTGCCATCTTTTGATTCCCCCAAAGATATTGCTGTGATTACTGAAGAAATGAAAATTAATGACAACCATTCGGTCGAAGACAACAATTCAGAAGTCGACCGAATTGAAGATAATCTGAGCAATGGTTCTGATGTGATGTCCGCTATGTCTGAGCAACACTCTGAAGATGTTGACGTCAATCCGATTGATTGGACAGCCGTTAAGTCGTCGATGGATGACAACGACTACGAAGATCTGAAGAAAACTGTTCGGAGTCTCTCAGTTGTGGTCAAACGATTAGATAACGGATTCTTAGAGATCCCGTCTTCCGAAGGATTACTTATTTTACAATAAAATACTTTATTTTTACTCAAATTATTTGAAAAACAAAAAATGTTTTAATTTATTTATTAAACTGTTATTTGAATTGTTATTTGAACCCAAAATATGGTTAATTTTAAAGCATTTCTATTGAAGAATATGAATGAAAATTATCGAAAATAACTCTTAAAGCCATTCGATTTGGTTTCGATCTAAGCGTTCGCGGAATTGTGTCAATGAATTTGATGCCAGCCCTCAGTCTTTTGCCTTTGTTTGACACAAATTCAAGTAATGTTTGTTCGGTTATACTCTGCTTTGGATGTAATTCAACGAATGCAACACTGATTTGACCGAAAGTCTTGTCGGGAACACCGATTACGGCCACGTCTTTCACAGCTGAGTGTTTCATAAGAAGTATCTCTAAATTGACGGGATTTATGACTTCATTGCCTTCGTATATACGCTCATCAACTCTGCACTCGAGGTATAGTAGTCCTTCGGAATCGTAATAACCGGCGTCACCCGTCTTGAAGAAGCCGTCGATTGTGAACGCATTTCGGGTCAGAATAGAAATGTTTTTATTTTTTTCTATCATTTGTTTGCTTTTCACACAAATCTCTCCGATTTTGTTTGGAAGTCGAGGTTTTTCTGTTCGGGGATGGATTACCTTAATCTGAACACCAGGAACAGTATACCCGACCGTATAGTATGAAGACATGTCTTTTTTTGATTCATAAGTGGATAAACTCTTCCAAACACAAGATATTACACCCGTTTCAGGCTTTCCATAGACTAAAAATTAAAAGAATTGTTAATTTTGTTTGACTTTATATCAATTGACTGATTACTGGCTCTGAAATATTTTGGATTAATTTTTCTGAACACTTCTTCTGTCAAAGAATCGGAGTTAGGAAGTGGTGAACCCGTATATAATATATCGCTTAGAGTTGAAAAATCGTGATATAGTTTACTGAAAAAAAGTTGAGTATTGGATCAGATTCTTAAAAAAATATGAAAACCACTATTTTATCCCTGGGTTGGGTTCGAAGAATTGAGTGACAATTTCAACAGAGGGATAAAATTGAGGCAAACATTAATTGTAGGAAACAAATTGGAAACACAGGAAAACTTGGAACCCATTTGCTCTCAATTAAGGAATGGATTGAATGCCACAAACTTAGCATTTGTGTCATTCAATGGAAAGCCTGAAATTCTGGCCAAACCTCGAATTCTGAACTGCAGAACGAATTTCGACGTCATTTCGGAGCAAATAAAACAATTCATTCAAATCAATTGCCGCACAACTGATGTTATTTTTGTTCATGTATTGCATCGTTTCCTGTTTGTTGAGATGATTCCGATTCAATGCAATTCTGTTCCCCGAGACTATTGAGTGACAGAACATAATTAAACCGAAATAATTGGAAAAGTGTTGACCAATAATTGTCTGATCAGTGGTCAGCTGAAAAATCTCCGAATGACTCAATTGTGTCGCGGAATCGATTAGATTTGCGTTCGTTTTGATGACAGGAATCAATTGATCAAAGATTCCATCTTTGGTTTGTTTTATGAAATGAATGGCACACATATCCGATTCTTTTACCGGAACCGGAATCGGTATCGGTTTTGCCATCGAATCGCAAATTGAATGGAAGCGCATGTATTGCATCAGAAAATGACACTCTTTTTCTTCGATGTCATCAGTGTTTCCAATAATAAATATTCGCTATAAATGACAATAAATAGAGAGAAATATTTTGTGAAAAACTCACTTTTAATGTCTCCAAAGATTTCATGATTCCAATCGATTGACTCAAATATTCTGCGGCACAGACCAAGAATTTAGCGGAACTCAGTTTTATTACTCGAAAGACATCGTCTGATAAACTATTCTTTAGTCATATTCTTATGATTTAAAAAAAACTATTTACCGAAACAATAGCTCAAATCAATGGCCACATAATTAGCTCCGGAAGAAATAGTGGACAAGAATGCAATGGCGTGAACATCACTATTAGGACACCAAAAGCAAACGGTGTCCCCAGGATTCAGATCAAACAAATTGATAAACGCATCGGCAATACTAATACAAGAATCGTAGATCTCTTTTCCTGTCCAAAGGCATTCCGTGGAACAGTCGACCTATCATTAGGCAGTGAATGAAAATTAAGAAAACATACTCTGATTAAAAAAATAATTAGAAAAATGTTAACTTCGGACATATTAACACTTTTTTCACTCTATTATAATTGAATTCAAATTAAAGTTTTGAAATTTTGAAGAAATAGATCAAAAAATTATTGAATTAATTTTTATTTATATAATTCTGAAACAATTAAATGCTTACAATTAAATGTTTGTCTTTATGTTGAAGAAGTCGTCCCAACAAATAGGCTGAGAGACAGGTTGTGGTCACCTCTTTGGCGGCCAATTTGCTCTGTAATACCCGTTCGCTATCCATTTGTGTCTAATTTCTCAATCATTAGAACTGATTTGTTAAACGTTGTGAACGGAAATAAAGTTTTGTCAGGAAATTAAAATTTCAAAAGAAATTCAACAAAATTTGATCTTCAATTTGTATTCAATTGTTTTAATATATGTATATATTTTCTATTAATTTTGGATTAGAAGAAAGGATTTCTCAAATTATTGCCGAAGAGATTTATAGTCATCGAAATTTTCAAATTGTCTTTAATTCAAAACTTTTGTTTATCAGAAAAAATTGTTTTAAAAACAAAAATTCAATGAAATTAGAAATAAAATAAATTTAAATATATTTAAATTTAATAAAAAAAATTCTAGTTTTGAGAAGTTTTACAATAAGTGAGCGATAAGTGATTTAAACACGAATTCAATAGATTTAAGAAAAGTTAAAACAATTGAAAAATGAATTTCTGAATATCTGAGACATTGAGAGCGCGACAGACTTTCACTGGATTTTTGAAAGTATTCGCTTTTATTATATTTATGATGACTTCTAACAGTTCCAAAACTCCGAAGACAACGACCAGTATTAATACTAAAGTTTCAATTGATAGCCAATCGAGTGCGGCATCAGATGACAGTCAATCAGTAGATAATGTGCCAAAAGCTGTGTCAGACATGGGCTACAGAATCGGTGCTAAGTTGGGGAGCGGTGCCTACGCCACCGTATATAAGGCCACTAATGTTCGAAAGCCGGGAGAGCTCTTCGCCTGTAAACGATTCGACTTAACCGATAAGACTCAGGAGTTATGGCGTGAAAAGTGTCTGAAATCTGAGATGAAAATTATGCTCCGATTAAAGCACTCGAATATAATTAAAGCCTTCGATGCCATCAAAACCAAGAAAATGGGATTTATTTTCATGGCTTTCGCCGCCAACGGATCCATTGGTGAACTTCTCGAGAAGATAAAGTCACCCATAGAAGAAAGACAATCGAAAAAATGGTTTCACCAAATATCCAGTGCTGTGGATTACATGCACTCGAAAGGGATCGCCCACAGAGACATCAAACCCGACAACTTTCTCCTCGACGGCGACAATAAGGCTCTCCTTTCGGACTTTGGTTTCTCGTGTATTGCTATCGACAACGAAAGACTGATGAAAGGCACAAATTGTGGTACAGAACTCTACAAATCTCCAGAGTTGGTCTCTCTAATGGATGGCCACGTCTATGACGCAAAAATGGCCGACATGTACGCCATGGGGGTCTCTCTCTTCGAAATGTTAAACTTCAACAAACCTTTTGGTGAATCCATCGGCGATAGAGTCAACTATTCCCGGAAACAAAAGACCAGAAAATATCATTTTAACAAAAAAGTAAAACTTTCAACAAATGCTATCAAATGTTTGGAAGAGCTCTTAGAATCCGATCACAACCGAAGAATTACATCCCAGGCATTGCTTAAACACAAGTGGTTTCAACCCTTAAATTGATTATATAATTGCATTGAAATACATTTTAATTGATTTGATTATAATTTCGTGAATCTATTAAATGATTTCTCTTATTGTTCACTAAATAAACAAATTTAGATTAATATTTAAGGAAAGAGAGCGCCGATAACTATCGCCAA
>JAQGBD010000209.1:0-40661 GCA_034698165.1 Punctoribates punctum | reverse complement strand
ATTAGACCTTGTGTAGATCCAGATTTTGGTGTTTTCCTGAAACATCCAGACAATTTTTCTGAGTAAATAAGTTCTCATATCTCTCGAATTTGAATTTAAAAGCTAATGTATACACGTGTAGACTGTACAGTGTATGTACTTGTTAATATAAAATTCTCGAGATATTTATTCTGAGCTTCAATTTGGTCTCTATTTTGGGTAAATTTTCAATAAAATACTTTTTTAAGGATTGAAATAAAAAAAATATGTTTTACTTCAGAAAGAGATCTAAAAGTAAAATATTTTTTAAACTCTTGAGAATAATATTAAAAATGATCCAGCAATTTGTCTTTTGGTTCAAACTTTTCCATTAGAGAAAAGACTTAAGACATCTTGAGATCAGTGGCCTCTTCTATAAAAGGTTTATTTCAAAAGAGAAAACGAGATTAATCTTGTTATTAAAAAGGGGGGTTGGGATGGGTTTAGTCAACGATCCTAAAGTACATTCTGTAAATTGGAAAAGATGTTTAAGCCTAAGAAAAATATTGATTAGATTTCAAATTTATTAAATAAAAAATTAAGATTCTTTATGCTATTTATTGAGATTAGAGCTCCCTTGATATTTCACATAAAATATTCATAATAAAGCGATTTAGTGTTTATTATTTCCCCTGGTCAGCTTCTAGGAATTCAATCAAAATATTTTATAGATTGAATATGCTAATTTATTAGGTTATTGAATGTGAACAAGGCAAATCACAATCTATGTGTGTTTCGGATGTGTGCGCACAGAATAGAGTGATGACCCGGAAAATTGCGTTTGTGTTGGATATAAATTATGAATAGATATCCAGTTAAACGAAAATCTAATAATTCATTTGAGTCTATCGATGGGTAAAAGTCCTCTAAAATGGTTTTTTATACGAATTTAAACCAAAAACAAATGTTTTCTTCAAAAAGTCAATGGATTTGAGTTTGAAATCAATTACTTTCAAAATAGGTTTTCATTTGTTTCAATAGACTTGAAATTCATTTGAATTTATGATAAATCACTTTTAATATTAGGTTTAGACATGATTTGCTAGCTCAATTTGAAATTTTATGGTTTCATTTAATCATTTTTATGCTCTTGTAATTAATTCACTAACACATGTACACAATAATAATAATCACCAATGTGATTTTTATGCTAAAATTTTAAATAGCTTAATTAATTTTTATTCCAAAATCATTTGCTTTGTCTGGAACATAATGAATGAGCAAGCAATTAAATAAAAACTTTTAGATATGATAATTCAATTAATTCAAACCCCAGGACATCTATCGATAGGAATTGTAATTATAATAATTTGATTATTCGAATGAATAAATCACAAAATTAGCATGGTGATGTAGAATCGATTCAATAATTGATTTGTTGACACTTTTACCATCTAGTTAAAATATAATTATGTATTCATTCAGATTTTGTTAATCAATATTTGCATTGAAATGGAAATAAAAGATTTTGTGTCGAAATTATTTCTCACAAATTAAAGTTAATTATAATCTAATTATTGAGAATCCAATTAAATATATGAAATCAACATATTATTACCAAGAACATTAGCCAACAAACTAATGAGCAAAGCAGTCCTAGTGCATCACGGTTTATAGGGCCTCGCTAATTAATTATGAAAATGAAGTCCAATAAATTTGTAGTAAATACCAAAAAAGAATGTTGGAAATCTAATAATTCGAAAAGTGAGGTGAGCACCAAGACCAATTATTATTCGTCTCAATGGGTATTTAAACTGAGTTTGAAATTGAGTTGCCTTATGCTGTGTTCGACTGGATTTCTATACCAAACCTCGCAATTGATTTCATTGTATTCGAGCGGAAAGACTTTCGTCGAGAATAGAGTCGAGAGATTTAAATACAGTAAATTACCCGCGATTACCATATGTTTGCCCACTTTCCTCGATATGGAGAAGTTCGCTGAGAACTGGCTAAAGAAGTCAAACAACCCTGATCACAACAAATATTACCAAGAATTTGTAGAACTGAAGAAAATGGCAGCAATCGAGTGGTCAGCAGAGGCTCAGGAAAAACAAAGACAATTATTCGAGAAATATCTTTGGGATGTTTACGTCAAGGGATCCAACATTTCAATCGGACAATCATTTGATAAATTCGCTGTTGATTTGCAAATGAGGTTCAAATCAAACGACTTCAGTGATACAATAAGTGAAGCCTTTAACGAGACAGGTCATCTCATTTCTTTGCCTCTTCCGCAACAAATCTCATCCCTTATTCCACTTCTCGACCCACGAAAGTGCATAACTCTGTTCTCCGATTTCGACGAAACCTATAGAGACCTTAGGCTGAGCACAATTGAGTTGGAGCTCCAATTCACACACAATCTGATTTCATTTCCCTTTATTAAATACTACGAGGGTGATTTTTATATTGCTTTGCATTCGCCTAATATTCTGCCGGATTTTAAGCGGGCAAATATATTTCAAAAGCTGAACATGGGCAAAGTCAACTTCATTACCTACTCTGAGTCTCAAATAAGGCTATTACCCGAACCATTTGCAACTAAATGCAAAAATTATGAGCTGAACAGCACCGGCAAAATGAATACCAGAAATGATTGCATAGAGAAGTGCGTCGACAACAGAATCAGCCAAAAGTTTGGCTTAACCTGCATTTGGAGCTATTCTAATCTCAAACTAATAAGACAGGACAATTTACTTAATCAGAGTGGGAGAAGGTTTTGTGATCACCATCTGGAACCACGTCTGAAAGAAATAGTGTACGAACAGCACCGGATGACTAATCTCTGCGAAGACTTGTGTCCCAAGAATTGTTTGGAAACCTTTTATTACTACGATATCGACACCAGGAATGGGGACCTCTTTCGCGAACAGCACAATGTCTTTTCGATAAATATCGACCACAACCGGTTCCCAGACCAGGTAATCGAGCACAAGCCAGTTATGGACTGGATCACACTGGTGTCCAATGGGGGCGGACTTCTCGGAATGTGGTTGGGTTTGAGTATTCTCTTCATATGTAATAACTTTTTGAATAAATTATTCGAAAAAGTATTCAATATTTGAGATAAACAAAAGTCTGTTTAGATTTTAAAATTTTGAAATAATCTTATTATTAAAGATAAAAATGTTTTCCAAAAAACAATTTTGTAATAAAAGTGTTCTAAAAAATTCGGTAAAAGATTAGAATAATCTCTTTGAATAAGAATGAGACAGGTCAAGCCAATAATGTGTTTGCCAGAGAAAGCCTGGAGTCAAATGTCGACAACGGGTTTGACATCAAATTGCTTAGACTGTAGTCGTTTCCATTGATTTCTTGTTTTGCGGCAAAAAATCGAAAATAAATTGCTTTTCAATAAATGTGTAGAAAAACTGCGAAAAGAAATTCAGAAAATGTAATAAATTATTAAAACCTTTGTTTCAAAACTCACTTTTGTTGAAATGATTGGTATTTATATCGTTGGGAAAGAAAAGAGTTTTTTTGTTGAAAATAAGTGTTGTTTTTGTATGAAATGTGTTTATTCTGATCAATATTTGAATATAATATAGAGCGCGTGTATTATCCCGGGTATGAAACCAAGAATAGTGAGGGCGATATTGATCAGAAGGTCGACACCACAGCCCTTCTCTGCCAACACACCCTTTAATTGGTGATAAAGACGCCATAAATGGGCGAAAAATTTATGTTAATTTTGGATTCAATTCTCATATAGTCATATGTTCTAGGTCACTTTACCAAAGGTGGCAGAATGATGGCCAGAATGATCTTGCAGATATCAGTACAGGTGAACGGCATTTTCACTTTGAGTCTGTGCGCAAATTCAAAGAAAATGTTTTAATATATTTATTTAAATAAATTAAAAATTAAAAGTAATTTTCATTAATTAGTTTTTATTCAATTTAAAGAATCGGATGACCAAGAATTCTAACAATAATTTAGGAATATAAACAAGAAAACCAATTCAGGCATAAACATGGAAAGTATTCAAAGATTTAAATGTGCCTCGTTTATGATCAAGCATATAATTATAATTTCATCTCTTTGTTGTTAAAATAGCACTTTAGATAAAGTGGTAGTCATTAGTGAAATAGCTAGATGGATTCCCCCTTGAATAAATAAAATTTACAAGTACAAATCAATTCTATTCAATTATATAAACAATTGACGACAGACTTTGAATTAATTTAATGAATAGTTTGAATGTTTATCGAGAGATGAGAGTCATTGAAATGCACGATAAAAGAGGTTTTACCGCTATTTAGTTTTTCCATTTAAAATAACAAGATTAAAATTACTCAATTGAAATGCCGGTAATTATCAAAGGATTGATGACTAATCACAAATTCAGATTCAATTTTTATGGATAAATAATTTAATAACTTGATAACCAATTACAAGAATTTAAAATTAACAAGATAATAAAAGTTGGAAAAATATATTTCAAGTGTTTCTATTGAAAAACTATACTTTTCTTTTTATCTTGTCAAAACTATTTTACGGTTGAATTAGGTTGGGTTATTTTCCTGAAGAAAAAAACCATAGACAATTATTTTAACTTTTCAGACATAAAGATACCATGTTTATTTAACCAAAGATAATAACTTGTTTAGATTTTTAGTTTCCTTGAATTAAAACTTATCATTTGAACCAAAAACCTTTTTGATATGAGCAAGCGGAAATTGATTTGTTCGAAACTAGACTATCGAAAAGTTGCCGGATGTTTATTTTTTATCCAATTCAGAAAATGGGTTTTATTGTTTATCAAGCAAAAATTAGTTTCGCTTTATACGGATTACTTGCTCTCAATTGGAAATTTATACCCAGTGTGAAATAATAAATATTAGCTCAGCACTTATCAAGAATAATCCAATCTTTATATCCAAGAAACAGTCAATAAATAAATAAATAAAAATTCAAGCATTTGGGGGGAGATGAGCAAGGTGCCATTGTGAATTATGAATAAGCTATTCTGGTTTTATTATAAATTCTAAGCAATTATCAAGAATAAACTTGGACGAATTATCTATTTTATTTTTATATTCTGGCTGAAGGTAGAATTGTGAGAGCCTGCTCATCACTGCACAGCATAATGTGCGGCAAAAATGAGTTGAGGTCTGGTTTCCATCGAAAACGACTCCACTCTGTAGTAAAGAATCTATTTTTAGTTAACTATTATTTCCTTCAAACGTTAACTCAAATGAAGTACTGAACAGAAAACTCAATAAAAACAATTCTAATAAATATCGGATTTATTGCAAAACTAAGCAAAAAACGCGAGTTTTTGACACAAATTCACTGAAATTTTCGTCCAAGAATTGGGAGTAAATTGATTCTTGTTATTGAAAACGGAATAAATTTACATTGTTGAGTAATTACTGAATTAAAATCTATAGATTAAATGATAATTCAATGGTTTGCCTAAAATTAAATACAAGATTATGTGATTATTAGCTATTCGTAAATCAAGTATTAATGTCAAGGGTTTTGTTGCGGAGAAAGTAAACGATTTTCATATCTTGAAAGACAAGTAATTCATGTTTTCATTAATGACTCAAATGTTTCGGAGTATTATTCACTCAATTATTCAATTCAGGCGATGATGTGATCGTCGAATGAATTTTGTTTTTCAATTTTCAAAGATCAAAATCATTATAATCTAGCTAGATGTTTTCAGTTTGTTTCATGCTTCTCTGATTTCTTTTTGAGTGAACAGATATCTAGATTATTTTGTTAGAATGAACTCAATTTTTAAGCTTGTTATTTTGTTTAGAACATTGAATAAATATCCTGAAATATAATCCTATTATTCTCAAAAGCCAATAACCAAGGTTCAATCATATTGAGATGAAATTTCGAGAATAAATTGATTGAAATTGTCATTTGATAACAAGTAATCAAGATATAATTAACTGTCAAAGTTGTAATAATGAAATAAGTCAGGAAATTTCGCCCACAGCCGTTATTTAGTGAATGCTCTTGGCCACTCACTCATTGTGGAGGCATTATATTTACTTCAAAATGTTTTATCTCTTTATTTCAATGTTTTTATATGACTTCTCTCTTCGGGCATATCATTGAATGCATCGAATGATTGTTTGGATGACTACAGTCCGACCCCTTTATTATTTACTCATTGTTTCCGTAAACACATTTGTTTAACCAGGATTGTCACGATTAAAAGCTGAAAATAACTTTAGTATAAATTATTACAAAGGGAGAGACCCCCAACAATCAAAATAAATTGGTCTCACAATGAATCATGGTGATTTATAGATAGAACAGACTGTATTGTATGGTTTCTCAAGAAACTGGTTTTTCACCATTTAATCAAAAGTTAAGTTAAGTTTTGGTTTCTGTTGTTTCGGAATTCAAGTTTGAAAAAAATTAGATACCGTTCCCCTAAAAAACGTGAATACTATGGCATAGTTTCACAACATTTGTGACACAATTCACTTGTTTTCAGTGTTTTCATACTTTTTTCAAAGGCTTTTTGGGATTAAAAACAATTCTTTAATATTTATCAGTAAAATATAGCCTCGAATTTCACCTAGATTCCTATCGATGAATATTTAATTGATGATTTTTCAATTAGGCAGTGCCTACTGGCAAGGAATTTCTGCATAATTGTTACCTAGATTGTTAAATAAATTAATTTATTAACGATTTAAATGTCTTAATTAATTTTTGTGGTTATTTAGATAGAAATTCCAAGAATTCATTAACAACGAGGAGAAAAACAAACAAAAAAGGAGAGCATTACAGGAATTCAATAAGAAAAAGGGAAATACCTAATAAAATAAATAGACAAGATCATAATGATTAAAGTAGTAAACTCTTACCTGTTGCCACAAAAATGGAGTAAAGTGAGCTTGGTAGGCTTCCTAAATAAACAGATGAACACAAAAATTTAGGAGAAATCAAAATTGATTTGCACTGAATGAGAACCAACACCCAAACTGTAGGCAAGTTTCCAACTAATTATGTAAAAACTGTGACAACTCTCTGAACAGCACTAACTTCTCTCACGACTACTACTCCTCTTTGAATACTTCCCTCTCTTTCGCCGAGGCTTTCAATGATTAGTCAAAAAAAAGTATTTAAAATAAACAGAGTTTTCGTTATTAATATTCAATTTCAGTAAACTTTTGATTATAAACTATGGGAATAGAAATTAAATAAAAGCCAAACCTCTTTTGCTAATCAAAACTATCCGGATATGTATGACGTGAGCGAAGCTTTTCGTGAGTAATCTATACTCTCAATAAATGACAAGAAGTGACACAAACTCTGGAACTGATTTACCAAAACTGATTGCAATATCTGTGAAAAAAGTGTACACAAAATATTGGGAGGACTTTAGGTTTTGGTGCACTCGAGTATGAGCTCAGTGTTGGCCCCAACCATACAATCCCAGTGTGTGTTTCATTTGCTTGTTATTCAACAAACAGGTTATGTTAGAAATTATTCGTTTCTCTGTAGTGAAGGCTGTCTTCCATTCAATAATAATAAATAATATTCCGAAACATTTATTTGTTTTAAATACAGTCAAACCTATTAAGTAATTACAAACTTATTCTGTGCTAAAACCGCTACATTTGATTTGCGATTATTTTTGCACTGCACTGCACATTGTTGATTAGCCAAGTTCAAATTATATAAATACAATTTCTTTGAAACATTGGCTTATGCTCTAGTTTTTCACAAATTGAGCTTGGCAAGTTTTGCTGTTTAAACTTCCTGGAATCAACATTGATAAATGCAATCGGAAAGGAATTTAATCATTGTTGGCATTTATAGACGATTTCAAGGCAGGAATTTTTGATTAATAGTCTGGGATTATCTAGGTTAATTGACTTCTAAGTGAATTTCCGAGAATATTCTAACAATAACTGCTTAATAAATCAACAAAATCAGATCAAACCTTTAACTCGATAAGAATTTTAACTAATTTTTAGCGAATAATTTGTTCTAGCTCGGTATTCAAAATTTAGATTATTGTACATGTATATTCGTGCAAAAAACAAGTTTGGTATTATTGGTTATCGCGGTATTACTGTAGTAATCGAATCAAATATAAACATTGAATTTGTGTTTCGTTTTAATGATGTAATCCTTGAGAAGTAACTGTACTCTAATGCAAGTCTGGATACTTTTATTAATTTTGTGGATGAGCAAGCAATTTATCATCATTCTATTTATTGCATTGTACTCAACTTAAATCTTTTATCGAGCTCATTTAGTAGTTTGATTTCTGAACTACATTGATCCTTTTCTTATCTTTTCTATTATCAAGTATAATTGAAAATATTATTCATGGTCTCCATCCTGGGTATCGCTAATTATTTATGACATTCTATACATTATTTTACGGCAGAAATAAAAACTAATGACTAAACAGTTTTATTGAATTTAATGAAATACTTTTCCGAAAACTCATCTGAGTTTTCAATCAATAGCTCTGATAAGAGATCTCTCGATTGCATTGATTAACGATTTTCATCATTCAATTCAGATTTCTTCCAAATGATATCATCGGAAAGTATTTCAAAACTGTTGAGAAATGATTCAAATGTTATGAAAAGCAGTAAAAATATTTTACATCCAAAGGGAAACATTCCGACAATGACCAGGCTTTTAATATAAATCACCATGTTTATGATTAATTAGTTATTCAACTTAAAAGGACAACATATCCTGCCATAATACTAGGCATATCAATAAAAATTCATTGGACCTTGTTTATAAAGTTAAAAAACAAACAAATTGTTTAGATTCTAACCCCCGTTGGCTATCATTAGTTCCAGCCTTGAATTCAAGCTATTTATTCATTGAAATGAATTCTTTGAGCCTTTCCTTAGAATTGAAGAGAAAATACTCGATTCAGTCATTTTCTATCATCAGATTAGTTCTGATGGAAATTAATTGGTTTAAAAATGTTATTGAAAACTCATCGCCAATTTAATCAGCTCTTTCTATTAAAAAGACCCTGGTCCAGAGACTCTAAGCAGTTCTCTGCGTTTCAGCATTTCTTTGTCACTCCTTTGGTTTTCTCGCTTAAAAAAAGTTAATCCCAGTGATGGTTAAGTCACGCAAACACTCGCCAAAGAGGAAAGCCATAAGAAAGCTGGCCCATTTTATTTAGACAATATTGAAATGATACAGGGTAATTAGAGATATTTGAAATCGACTTCAAAACTCTTAAATTGTGACTAGTTTTTAGATGGAATAAATTGGTGTAAAAACTAATAACAGTCAGTGTTTTAGTTAAACTAATTACTAACTATACGGACAATGCATTAGAAGACAGCACTACAAACTCATTAAACTAACCAGGATCAATTTAATAATTGACAAATCTATTGAAGCCCAGAATTTTTCTACAAACGAATAGACTTCAGTTAAAAACTGAAAGAAAAAATTCAAAATAATCAAGGTGCAAAATAAGGCAAAGCTACCAAAAGCACAGAATTCTTTGAAGAAGAAGTTTTGACCTTGTTGTTGTTGCTAGTTCATAAATATTCGTAATTTGTGACAAAACCTGGTTTAAAAGGACCGGCAGTTTAAAGGGAATATCGATTGGATGTGTTGTCATTTGGAGGGCAGACATACATAACGTCTAATAAATAATTAGACAAAATTGAATTGTCTTCCAAATCGACTCTATTTTGAGTGAAAGGGAAGCAAAAGAGTCGGACGTAATGCCCATAAATGACATGAAAGCCGTCAAAACATTTCAAAATAAATAATAATTCTTTGTTTGTCTTTATTGTGATTTATTGCCGAAGAGAAAGAAAAAGTGACACAAATTGACATCACTTCCAGTCTAAGACAATGGCTTATTTGGCGCACTCGAAGAGGGCTCGGGTCGACTCTCACGACAACAGCCAAAATGGGAGCACAACTGGTGTCGACCATAAGGACCGTTTGATTCTTCGCATTCAAGAGTTGTATTTGAGTCGAGACTTCTCTGACATCGAGTTCGTCATCGGACCGGATGTCGTTCCGGGTATTCCTCACACAAATTGATTACTTAATTACTTATCCTTTGATTTTGTTCGGCGGTTAAACTCAGGCCACAAATGCATTGTTTGTGTGACTTCTGTTTGGCGGCAACTGATTCACGACAAGACTAGTGTCGAGTTAGAGGACACATCTCTGTCCCCATTCAAAGAGCTTCTCCGGTATATATACACCGGACGGTTGTCTTTCGATAACTATGAGCCCGAAATGGTCACCAAAATCAGACAATTGGCCGAAAGATACGAAATGTGGGATTTGGTGGAACCCCTTCAGGAACGGGAGGACATCGAAATCAGTTTGGATAATGTCCTCCAACAGTACAGTGAGACCCCTGTGGAGAGTATGGTCGGCAAAGCCTGTCTGGCATTCATTGCGCACAACTCACAGGATATCTTTGATTTGGACGACTTCTACGACTTGGACGCCGACCACTTTCAGGCCGTCTTTATTAGGGATGACCTCAACTCCAGCGAACAAATCATATTCGAAGCCATCAGACGTTATGTCAATGGTATTCGACTTCTTATCCGAACCCTTTCCTCATTTCAATTGAAATCCGACTTTAAATTAGAGTTAACCCCCATTTTGAGCCCTTCTATAGACAAAAACTGTTCATAAATGAGTTGAGTTTGAACTCTATTCTGTGCTCAACGATAGGGTTATCACTGTTTCAAAACTTTAATTTGTGTTAAATGACTGAATTAACGCTATTTAACCGTTCAATAGACAGCACCGCCTCAGATAAGGATAAGAAAACGCTGTTAAGCACAGTCCGGTTGGCTTTACTCTCATTTGAGTACATGTGGACCACTGTTCGCAAGTTTTCCGAAGAGTCGAGTCTACTCTCCATTGAAGAGCTGAGTGCTGTGTCGGCCGCAAAGGCAAAGCTGACGGCCTTAAAGCCAGAGATAAGGGATCGGGCGATATGTCTGCCCAACTCAGTCGATGTGATCTCCGCCAATGACCGGAAACGTTCCAATCTATCGGCTCAGGTATTGAGAGGAAAGCTGGGCGATGCCGGCGAAGAGGCCAATACACTGGAAATAGACCTCGGATTGCATTACCTGATCAACGGGTTGGGTGTTATGATATCCGGTTCGTTCAAAACGAGATATGCGTTCAAAGTGGAGACTTCTGTAGACAATAAGCAGTGGCATCCACTCTATGACTTCACCCGATATCACACCAGTAATAAACTGGACCTCACTTTCGATCCGCGAGTCATCCGTTTCCTCAAATTTTCAGAGGGTTTGCCTTTTGTTTCAAATTTCATTTGTTATTCATTTCTGTCCTAAACTCCATTTCTATGGTACTCACTGTTTATTAGAGGGAATGGTATTCACTACTCTTTGATTATTTTCAGTAAATGCATGTCTTCTTAAGAGGAAATACCCCTTTTCCTGTTCACTATCAATGTTCTGAACGGACAGGTCTTAAAACCGATAGAAAACTGAATTTAATGCTTTTATTTTGGTGAACAGGTATTTCATACCCGGATGGGGCCAAAAGCAAAGACAATAAGCCTGTCCGCAAATGGGCTAATGTTGTGGCCGTCTATACTGAGCCGACAGGACTGGTCAGACTCCGCGACAATCTGTTGGCCTCTAAATACCTGTTCGCAGACATGAGCTGCGACTTTACGTACAAAAATTGGTTCAAAAAGAACGGAAAAACATTTTATGTCTGCGCTCTAAACGACCCAATCGTATGCGTTCTCTCACAACCCGTTTGGATGGACAGCATATCCCTGTTTCTGCCCGACGACGACGAAGAGAAGGAGTTCTGCTTCACTGTTGAGGTGACCGCAGAAAGAGAGTCGACTTTCAAAGGAAAGGACAAGAGTTGGCAAATGGTGGGCAACTTCAAGGAGCAGAGCCGTAAGGGCGACGTTGACGTTGTCTTTGAGCCCCGAGTGGTGAACGCATTCCGAGTGACCGGCACTCGATTAGTGAACGCAAAGCCCAAAGAGAAGGACTTTGCGGTCGAAATACGGATTTAGTGCTTAACCTAAACTCTAATCAAATAATACTTTTATTCAATTAATTCTCTCATTGAATGTGATTTATATGACTATTGAATGTCTTCTCATTATTTCATAGAGTATTCGAAATATTCGGCCAACAATTGAGTCCTTCCTCTCAAATGTATTTCTCATCACTTTATTTGACATAATTTTTATCTCAATTTTCAATTCAATTGACTATAAATTCAATGAATTTTCTAAAGAGTTTCCGATTTTTAGTTCAAATTTTATTTTCACTGTTTTTTATTTATTTGTAAAAGTCTTCAAATTTTTAAAAATTTATTTTAAACTAAAATTCATATAAAATAAATATTCATTTGAAAAGTTGTTTCCATTCATTGATTGCTTATTGGAAAACAACTAGCAATTAGTTGCTCGAGTCAGACATGAGCAAGGTTCTCACCGGAATGGCAATCAACGCCTTTTTCTATGGCGATCAACTCATTTTGAACTCCACCTGTGCTTTCTCCAGATTTCTCAGAAAATGATCTGGGTAAAAAATCGAACCTTAACTATCCAGGCAAAAACTGGACAATTGGTCGGCCTTAGCTGTTCCCCAAAATGTATCTGATTGTTGAGTAATCCAAATATATTAATTAAATTTGTCCTTAATTTTAATCCTAACTTTAATTTGACCCTAGATTTTGAGGCAAGATTGGGGAACACCCAATCAATTGGCATTGCTTTTGCCGATCTCTGATTTGATTCGAGGAAATAATTGGTAATTGAGTAAAGAATAATATCATTTCAATTGATTTCAAATTGTTATTCATTTCATTTGACTTTCCTTAACGACAATCAATTTATTGGTTTATTACTGAATTATAATCTAATGCTAACATCCCTTTACTCTTACCATTGCTTTCGAGTTAACCCTTTTTAGGCCTAACTCTCGCTTCGTCTCCAAATTGATTATTCTTGACTTGTTTTTCAAAAACGATTAATTTTTATTGATTTTTCTCAGTGATCACCTTGCAAAGTTAGCAAATCGATGTTTTCATTATATCGCTAATTGAATTAAATGAGTTTTTTTCTTCTATCAAATCAAAAGTGCTTTAATGAAATTCCCATTATTTTCGTGAATCAAAGATTAATGGAATTTTAATGTATTTAAAATATATTTATTCTAGCAAGTTTCCTTTTTCCTCCAACAGTTAATCTCAGCTTTTGAGAAGTGAATATCAATTGTACTCGTTTAAGAAGTGAGCCTTTTTTACGAAACAGGATATGCGTGTTTCAAGATATTTAATCTTGTTAACACTTACATTAAATATTATTAATGTGGTTGAAAATCGTGCCCTCTTTTTAAGAAAGGAGTATCAGGTACGTTTCTTATCTCCATTCAAAAAAAAATTGATAAATGTTTATTACCCTGAATAATAGTATGGAATAGTGATTGACGCAGGGTCCTCTCATAGTGAGGTCATTCTTTATAAATGGCCCGAATGGAAACAGCAGTTATTATGCACGGGCATTGTCGAACAGGTGGATAACTGCGAAATTGAGCCAGGCATCAGCTCCTATGTCAAAGATAATGAAACTCAGGTGAATGCGGGAAAAGAGATCTTAGAATGCATTAGCAAGGTTATTCGTAACATCGAAAAAGACTCGGACTCCCACATAGAAGTGCATTTGGCAGCCACTGCTGGAATGCGCCTTGCTGAAATTTCGAATCCCGAAAGTAAAAAGATCTTTATAACCATAAGACATGTATTGAGTAGTAGTAAACCACAGTTGAAAGTGGAAAAGGTTGACATACTTAAGGGTGAACACGAAGGGCTTTTTGCCTGGATCACCAATAATTACGTGGCCGGAAATTTACTTTGGAGGTGGAGATCGAGACCTCAGGAGTCTACTATAGGTGTTCTCGATATGGGCGGCGCCTCCGCACAAATAGCCTATAGGATAAGCAGTGGAGAAACTCTCGGCAAAAATGATTTCAATGTTAAGCTCTATGGAAGACCACATACTGTGCACACATTCAGTAACCTCTGTTTCGGAATGGACCAAGCACGACTCAGATATTATTTGTACCTGATAATGGGCACGAACAGTACAGACGGTGAAATTGAGAGCCCCTGCCACCCGAAAAACATGAAAATAATTGAGAAAGGAGAAAATTTAAGTGGTAGTCCGTGCCTCAGATTGAAATCGAAGCAAGTCACATTTAAAGATAATTACACTTTCATGGGAACTGGCGATGCCGACAAATGTAGCCAGATTGTTGACAAGAAAATCGTCAATGAAGAAGATTGCCAGGCTAACTTTGTCATGTGCTTCAAAATTTTGGACACATCGCCCCCTCAGTCGAAACGGTTCGTTGCGATATCCAGCTACTTTCAAACTGTGGACGTACTGGAACTTGGTAAACCGACTAATGTTGATGAGTATAAACAGAAAATGACCAAACTTTGCGACACAAATGTCCAGGACTTTAAAGATGAGTATAAGAGGGCTAACGAGAAATATATCGATAGACTGTGTTTTCAGTTGAACTTCATATACAGTACTCTGAAAAACATCTATAAATTCGGTGACAATTTGTGGCCAAACCTGGAGTTCGCCAATAAAATCAATGGGACGGGACTGGGATGGAGTTTGGGGCTCATGATTAACGCAACGAGCGCTGATTGTTATGTTCCTTAAATTGGCCTTTCATCAATTTTTAGAATCAATCTAATTGATTAAAACCTCTAAATAAAATAGCAAGTACATTATTATATGCAGCACAAATTAGGCACTTTGCGCCTTTCTCCTATATAATTTCAATGAGTGTACCACGTACATGTAGTTTATATACTTGTTTATTTTATCTTGAATTGCTTTATGTTGCTCCTAGATCAAATAAATCGATTCTTTATCATTAAGTTGTTAATAAAAGTACTCATATATAAGATTCTTATTCTGTGCCAATTCGTAAACTGTTACACAAGAGAGCACTGGTGTGCACTTTGGGTGAATAAATGTTCAGGTACAACTGATGACGAATGCAAAGAAGGCACAGAATATACTTATTGATAGATTCTATGCTAACATGTTTTGCAATTTAATTGAAGGATAAAAGTGTAGAAAAACTATACAATTGTATTATTGGGTCAACGCTTGGAATCAAGGCTTTCCTCGCTATATATTTATCGATAGAAAAGGTTAGTCTTCAATGAAATCTCAAATAATATTCTCTTTTGATTTTCAAGTATTTCTTTTAACTTGTTTTTCAAATGTGATGTCATTCTTGGTATTTGTAGTTCGCTTTGAAATATCAGACAATAGTCTGAAGTAATCTTCAAATTCTTTTCACTGAATTTAATTTTATCATAACTTGATTTACAGAACAAAAATTCTCTGCCACACAATGAGCAAGGTACCTGCAGCTAAATGGTGATGAATCAGACATATATTGTTTCATTCTCACCATATTTTAGTTAATTTCAAATATAATGTCGCAATTTTTATTCATAAAAAATAATATTCCCTTGGCAATAAGATAACCATGATCAAATTTCCTCGTGGATTTCACATATCATTTAATATTCCGACACATTTTCTGTTGAATTTTAATTTCTCACATGAATTGAATATAAATATTATTGAATCTTAATTAACATTCAAACGAGTAGTCTATACGAATCTGATTTAAGCAAGGCAATCACTCAAAAATAAATTTGCTGTCTCATTGAATTTGATCAAAAATTGTAAAAATAGTCTCCAGGTTTCAGTGAACCTGATTATAATCAATCGGCATCTAGTCTAGACTGGCCATGGTAAAATTTATCATTTAATCTTGCTGGAATTGAAATAAGAATTATAATAAATTTCAAAACAATTTAATAACCATTAAGGGATTTATATAACCTTGTAAGTGCCTTGTTTATATGATGTTCTGTTACATTATTAATACCTTGCTGAGTTATCAAATAAATCTTGTTAAAAGAAGAATCGCCTCATTTTCTGTGTAATTTTAGAGGCAATCACTGCACGGGTTGTCCCAAATAACTAATCTCAGTGCTCAGAATAACTTATTCTGTGCCCAAAGTGGTGAACAACTCCTTCGAGAGATAGTATTTCAGACATAAAAACCAAAGACAAGAATAACATTATTTTTGATGAGTTTTTATCCAAGTATTGAATCAATCATTCATTGGGAGGAAAAACACAAAACAAAACTCCATTTCATTAAAATTGAAGAAAAAGTCCAAAAGTTTTGCGAACTTTAGTTTTGATGACATTTCTGTATATTTTTGTTTAACTTTCTTAAGACATAAACCTTTTTGTTATGATTTTCGGCGCAGTTTTTAAACACAAATTAACCGAAAATTCTGTGTCTCTTATTCTTAGACTAAATAGAGAACAGAATCAGTTTTAGGACCTATTTATAGAGTAATACTAAAACGAGTCAATAGCACAGGCAGTCAGTTGGGTGAGAGTCAGCCGGTCTCCGAGTGATTCCCTTCTTTTGGCAAACATTTGTGACCCCAACGAAAAACTGAGCCAAACTCTGAGCCCATACTCTAATTATATGGCTTTACATCACTTTTTGACGCGAAGACAAACAAACATCTTTCGACATCAGGGATGGTCAGGGGCTGTGCAACACACACATAAGGATCTAGATCAAATCGGATTGTTTTATATCTTAATTTATTGCAGACTAAAATGTACTTGTTATATGGAATAAATTGATATTTGAATATCTTGCTCATCTTATAAATATTTTCTACTCGATCGGCAAAGGACTGCATAAGAGCTGTCAGTCCTCTGATTTGTTTGATAAGAAACTGAATGTTAGTTAAGTCACGCGATGGCAGTAATAACACGATTGAAGTCTTAAACTTTACTCCACATAAGTTTTGCCGAAAGACATTTTTCAAATTATTTGATTAAATTAGCCAGATCATCATCATCATCAATGACAGGTTGAAATTGGCATGTTAAATATATACAAAATATTCCATTTCATTAACTGAAATTGAAGCCAAATTAAAATAACTGAACGAGCTAAAAAATAAGTAACCGGCAAAAGGATCTGGGCAAAACCAAACATGTTTATTTTATGGTTAAGGAAGTTGCACTAAAATGTGTCGGATTCTATTCGGTTCTTTACTCTTGGCTCTAAAATTAATTTGAAACTTGAAATTAATATTTAATGAATTGAGTCCCGAGTGTTGAGAAACGAAACGTCACTTCAACCCAAACATCACAAATCCAGGCAAAAGCAAAGGCACAGCAGAGCACAGCATAAGAGAGCTGATGCCAGGAGTGAGTGCACAACACATAAGATGTGTGAGCGCTTGAACCAGAAAACTAGTTTCCTATCGGATAGGACTGCCATTCAGTGCACCAGAAAAGTTGGTAAAAAGTAGTGTAAGAAAGCGGTGCCACATATTTTTTAGGGGACAGCCATAAGAATTTAAATCTGTTACTCAACAGAGTGAGCGATTGAGTGGGTTTTCAGCTCCAAAATTCATGGCCTGACTGCACAGGCATTACATTGGGAACAGACAAATACAGGACTGCTTTGGAGCGAAGAGAGAAAAAAAAAGTTTAAAGAAATCTGTAGTCTCTCTCAGCACTGGGTTTTGTGGTTTCAGTACTACCAGTGCTTTTGCAGATAGTGAACGGACTGCCCCCTCTATTCTCAAGTGCAGTAGTGCTGTTCAATAGTGCAGTTCTCGAACTCAGAATATTAGTCTTGGCTTTTATGATGAGTGAATAAATCCCACCATATTTTAGACATTGATATTATAATTCATGTGACGTTTGGGCTCCGCACAGAATGAACAGTGCCTTCAATTGATTTTCAAATCCTCTGGATTTTGAGCTCAGAATAAGTTTTTCTACTGATTTGGGGGTAAATCAAAGTTTTTATTCACTTTTGCTCTCTTTTTATGGGATGTATTGTGGAGTCGACAGCACAGCACAGACTCACTATAAACCTGTGTCTGATTTTTGCGATTATTTTCTTTTGATATTATATTTTGTGTTTAGAATCGAAGCAAAAGTTTTATAATATTTGAAGTTTTGATTTGAATTCTGATTCAAAACTTTATTTACATTTTTTTAAGAAAACATTTTTAATGTTATTCAAAACGTTTTGCATAGAAGTAAATGAATGAAAAGTTTTTTGTTTTCTTTATTCAAATGTTGTTTGAATTCATTTGAATTTTATTTAAATTCTGTATTGTTTTTGAAGAAAATTTTGTGCAAAAAATCCAAAATATTTTGAATTAGTGTTCAATTCATGAGTTTATTGAATGAGAGAAACATTTGTTTTGGTTTTCAATTCCATTCAATAATAACTAAACGAAAGAAAAAGATAAAAAGTTTTCATGAATTTTATCGGAAATATTTGTGTCAATACTTTTAACTCAAAGGTAAAAATGGAAATTAATTTCACTCTTTTCTGTGGCTCTGATTTAAATTTTAATTTGAAACCTGATAAATTGAAGAGATAAACTCTGCTAGATTAGTTTTCTAAACTCATTTATCATTAACTTTCTTGAATTTCATTTATTAGTAATTCTAGTTTAAAATCAAAACCAAGAGTATTTGAATTTCGTTTTTCGCCAAAGATTTATCAATTTTTCTGATATTTCGCTCAAAAGTCTCCAAATTTTTGTTTGAATACAATTTTTAACCATTTATTGAATAAATAGTAATCTTTTTCTTCAATTTATAGGAAATAAATGTTAACCGAAGACAAGAGTTTTGTGCAAATCGTGAAGACTTTAAAAACGGATAATTTATACAAAAAATTTCGTGAATTTCTTTCAGTGAATAACTAAATACACAATCGATTGAATCGTTTCTTAATTCAAACGGATTTTTACTCAAAAACCATTCGCCGAAAGACTTTTGACTCTAAAAACTTTTTGAGCGAAAAAAAGCAAAACTTTATTTTCAAAACACGTTTACAGAAAAACGACTTGAATTCTGAACTTTTAATTCGGGATCCTTTTTATGTGAAGAAAAATACTTAATGACATTTTCGGATACTTTTGGTCTCCAAAAACATTAAATTCGCGTTCAATTTGTTTGTGACTCTAATACCGAGGAGAAAATAAGACTTGAATTTTCACCTTTTTATCGGATTCTTATTAAATTCAAATTAATTGACGACAGTTTTCTTCACTCCTTTCCACCGATCGGTAAGTTTTCCGCAATTTTGCGAATATTTTTCTTCCCTTGCAATGAATTAATTGAAAAAATGAATTTCTTGATTAAATACAAAAACATGAAAAATACATATTTTTGAGTGAATTCATCATTAGTTGAGTTCAGAGGTGAACACGAATTGAAAATGACTTCAAGGAGTGGGCACTGAATGCAAAAATATATAATGATTTTCAAGTTTAAACATTAATGGTTTCCCTATAAGACAGTTCAGTTTGAAAATTTTCGCGCCATATATAGAGATTCTACATTTGAGGTGATCCGGACCCTACCCTACCTTGCTTATCTCTTTTTAATTTGATATTTAAAACTTGTAAATTTAAAATTCAAAAAATTATTAAATAAATAAGAGATTTCCAATTTTTGAGCGAAAAAGCCCTTTCGTAGCCCTTTCCTCACACTTTTGATTCGGGACTCAATTCATAAATAATTCCAAATATTTAAGCAAAAGATAAAAAATCACTTCAAAGCAAAAACTCATTTCTATTTATCCCTTAAGTTATGGACTTTTTTCTTGTAATTTAATTCTTATCTAAACTCAAAACTCTTTTAAGGCCTGAAATGTATTAAAGAAAACATTTTTTGCTTCTCTTTCGTTATATTCAATGATAAATCAAAAAATGCTGAAAACCAAGAATTATGAGACAAATGGTTTTGTTTTTGAAAACCCTTTTTCACCACTTCTTCGATGAATTATTTTTAATTCATTTATGTTTTTATTCGTTACACAAAGAACTGGAAAAATATGGTGTTATTTATGTGAGTCTCTAACCAAGTAGTCGCCAAAATTGCCCTAGACAATATTTTTAATTGACTTTATTGAGTTAATTAATTATCTAATTCTAGATTTTGATGGGCTTTTTCTGCTCGAATATATCTAAAAATACATTTTTATTGGAAACCATATATCTGTAAAAGTGGTGTTTCAGGCGTTTTGTTGAAAACTTGTTATTATTTCAGACGATTCTTGTCATTTGGTTTGAAATTCTAATCGAAATACAATTTCTCATTAATTAATGGCTGAGTTTTCTTTTCGAAGTAATTTCGGTCATTAAAAAAATGTTTTATATAAGAGAAAAATCGATTAATTTTCTCAATATTTTCAAAATCTTTATTTAAGAAACGATTTTATATCGATTTTATAAAATGAAATGTTTTTAAAAATTTTATTCAAAACTAAACTTTGATTTTAATCTATTTATTAAAATTCAGAATTTATTTCAATTTTGAATCAACAAAAAGATAAGACTTTTAGGAAAATTCCGATAAACTGACCCAGACCATTTTTTCACTGATGAATTTAAAATTCTCACAGAACTATGTTATGCCATTAAAAAACTATCTAGTTAATCTTGAGATTCCTATCCGCGTTTACATATCAATAGCAGACAGAGTCTGAGCCAAATGAGCAAATAAATTAAAATTTGCATGTTCATCAAAAATTATTATCGTTTTTTATGACATCATATTTTTATATTATAATAAATGTCTGATTTTTGCCATTCAGTGCTGTCCACTGCGGTCAGGGCTGTGCAGATGTCCCCACATTTCGATTAATTCCTCGTTTTACACAACAGAGATGCCAATGCCTAGACTGTTGGCCTCTCTTTCCATCTCTGATTTTATTATGACTGACAAACATACAATTTTCATGAGATCGTCAGCTTATTCTGTGCGCTATAAATAAGTTACACTAATCTCATATTTTTCTCATAAGTTTATTATAAGTTATAATTCAAAACATAAACATTTGTTTTGAGAAAAGTCTCGATTTTAGTCAACATTTGTTACTATTCTTAAAAAAACACTTCTTTATCGATGATCTGTGGCACCGACTCCAGAGTCAAATCTGATAGATAGTTGTTGTCTAGGACATAATTCTTCTTTTATTTCATATTAGATTATACAGTGATGTTATTCATAAATAAGTTGCTTGCTTAGTTTCCGAATAGTTTTGATGACAAGACACCAGTTTGTGAATTATTAGTTGAAAAATAACATTTTGAAAATTTAATCTTGACAAAATTATCACTTGAATACGTGACAAATATGACAGGCTGTCCGAAATATTATTTGTGATGATCGAGCTTGAGCATCTCAGATAAATTTATAAGTAAATATGAGAGGAGCAAGACATAGCACCAGCACAGGACAGACACAGCACAGGCTATTTGATATGCAATTCTATCAGTCAGTTATGAAATAATTATTAGTCAAATATCATCCGCAGTAATAAAATTGGTTTCTTTCCAGACTTTTTTAAACTGAATACAGTCAGTCCCTCAATCGGAAAGGGTTTAGAGTGCATTCCATTCAATGAAAATGGAATCCAATGGACTCCAATCCACTCCTTTATAACCAAGAATACAAAACCAGGTTTCGACTGTTTTGTTGAGATTCAGCGATATTGCAGTCAATGGTTTGTGAGAAATAGTTTTTGAAGAAAATATAATTTATTTGACATTTTTATGCGATTTTTTTGTTGTTTATATCACTGTATTTACTCAGATTTTTTTCATTCTCTCAATTTTCCTGTTTATCTATCGTTGAGACAAACCATCCATAAGTAGTATATCCTCTACAAGTCTGGCAGTCATTAGAGGAGAGGCCATAACTACCTTATTCTTTGCAGAGAAATTGGTTCCTTCAATACCCAGCAAAATATGAAATTGCTATGAAATTAATGACTCCTAACTGAACATAACTGAGTAAAAGAGGGATTTTATGACATTTATAATGTTTTAGAAAATAATTTCTCGTTTTGTTATCATTATTGCGAGACCAGCATAATTGAACAGGGTTGCATACCGCCAGCAAACGGAGGCCCCACTTCACCCGTGCTCTTCATATCAAACATACATTTGAATTACGATTATTATACTCTTTATCAAGTTTATTGGTGTAGCTTGGTTACTTTTGAATTGAATTTAGATTAATTTAATAGAATAGCTGAGAGATAGGACTCGGTGGCCATCCCTGCAGTTATTACTTAACAGTTATCTCTTTGAATCTAATTTCAAATAATAAATATATTTATTTGAGTACTCAATCAGATTAGAGCCGATTATTATACACAGAAATGTGTTTTTCATCCAAATTAGCCGATAAACTAATCTAAAATATTGGTACTTGGTAGTCAGCGAACGTTTTCTGATCACTAGGCACATTACAATAAATGAGCTTGGCCAATTACCGTCCATTTTCTGCTAAATACACTGCATTTTTCCTCAATCGGTTGAATTGAAATTCAAAAATAGATTTCCTAATAAATAGTTTTGAAAAAGAAATTTAATTTTTGCGTTTCGTTTGTCAAAAATGTTTTACAACAAAAACAGTATTCAATTGATTAATGAAATTCTCATTTTATTATTCATTAAACCCGTTTGTATTGGAATTTTTCAATTGAATCCACGAACAGATGTTTCGAAATCTATAGAAATATGTTCATGCAAATTAATAAACTCTATATTTCCAGGCATTTCTATGTATACACTGTTTGTCCGCAAAATTTCCATACAATTAGTCTTTAAACTGAGGCATAAAAAGTTATTTGAGTTCACAAATCAATGCCTCGATTATAAAAGCAGAGAGAAAAAGGTTCTGACAATATATTAGATAAATTCAATTGAAAAGAATAGTCTTTCAGACAAATACATAATACTATGAATACTTTGTCACTACTCTGTCACCGGATTTCTATTCACTTCCCCAACAATTAATACCAAAATAAAGGCACAGAACTGAACAAAAATATGTATAAAATGTTTTGTATTTCAATAAATATATCCAACATTTTGTGTGATACTAAACATGGAGATTATTATACTCTTTGTCAGAATCATTACCTGAGTTATGGCTGAACTTGAAATTTGAAAAATTGAATTCAAAATATATTCTGATTTGTTATGCATTTTGTTGTGTTTGAAGGCCTTTACATACAATAGAGTTCTCTCTCTCTCTCTCTCTCTCTCTCTCTCTCTCTCTCTCTCTCTCTCTCTCTCTCTCTTCCCTTTTTATAGTTGAATATATTCAGACGATTATGAAAACGATTGATTCAAAACTCATGTCAATCCCAACGGGTGTCGACTCTCGACAACAGAGTTATGCAAAAAACAAAAATCAAATTTTTCATCAATTTTTATGAAAATTTATACCACTTTTGATAAATGAATTTTTCCGACAAATCTGAGAAAATCTAAATTTTTTGTTTTGCTTTCTCTGTAAATGTGAATAAAATTCAGATTTGTTTCTGAATTCGAAATTAATTTGAGTGAAAACACAATTTCATCTCTCAATACAAGTCATGTAATGTCTTATGAATATGTAATTCAAATGCATTTTTGGAAATACACTCAAAAACAGAGACGTTTTCGTCTTTTTCTTGTATTTCGATTAAACTCTGCGATAAAAAACTGATTTTTACTTTTTATTTTACAAAAATAATTTATTTTTCATTGTGTTCTTGGAAAATAAAATTCCTCTTATGATGAGCTGATGAGAGACAAAAGAAAGCCTACTTTGAAATGCGAGTCAAAAACTCTTGAGATTAAAACCCAAAAAATAATACAATAAGTCGTCAGTCGATTGCATTTTCAAGTATTTCTTCAAAGATTATTTATCTTTTTCCAAAAACAAGATAAAGGAGAAAGAAGGCAGAGATTTTTGCATTGGTAATTCCCAACTCCGAGTGAAAACTTCAAATAATATTTTCATTTTTTCTTTGAATAAAATCAAAAAACAAATAAAAGGCAAATAAAAAATAACATCAGATTTAGCCTAAAGTTATTTACTCTGTTTAAAGAAGATGGTTGTCCTCCTTAAGGCACTGCTACTACTGAGGAGGGAACCCATATCTTCAATAATAAACTCAACACTGAAGTAATGCTAAATAAATATCAAGAACAGTGTTCTCCCAAATAACTAGTCTTAAAACATACAAAAGTATAACACATATAAAAATTTGACGAAAACTTTTGGTTACTGTAAAAAACAAAAATCTTTTCAGACGAATAACAAAACCATTCATTATATGCTAAGCGACAAAACCAATAGATCTTACGATTTGTTACGGAATACGGGGAGAGAAACAGCGAGAGAGAGAGAGAGAGAGAGAGAGAGACGACTGAAAACTTCGTTTTTAAGTGATTTAATGTTACGGAATAAGGCAGAGGAACGCCTGTCAGGTATAGGGGAGTGAGACTTGGGGTCTGACTGATGGGCACCTGATATTGGGGCACAAGTGTACAGTCATAGGCCTACAGGTGCAGTGACCAAGAATTTATTGATTCGTTATCGGAAGACAGAGCCCTGGCTTTTGGGCACAACTTCTTTCTATTTTTAAAATCAGTGCCTGTTTTGCATAACAGTCCATAACATCGGACATCCCATAGCTTTCCTTAGCCTTCAAGTGAAAATGTTTGCTATTTTTATTGCTCTAACTGTCTGTCCATTAGGAATGTCGGGGATGTTCTGCGATAGTAGCTCCTCTCTGTTCCTCTCCTTCTTTCTCACGTCTTCCTACTTAAGACCAAAGCCTAAATACCTGTCCTCTGTATCTAAACTAAACTACGGTTTGTTTCATACGAAATAACGTTAATCAAGAAATAAAATAATAGTTTATTTACGCGAATAAATAAACTGAAAATTTATTCCCAGTCCTCGAGTAATGAAATAAATGGTTTGCTCTAATATTGAGCTGTGCGGAGCACACCATAAAAATTTCAAAAACCTCCAAAAAGATATCTTTCTCCAGAGATTAAGTTATTTCGTTATTAAATAAAAACTTTTTTATGGGATTCCCATTAAATACTAAGAACAGAGTAATTATTATTTCAAAAAATAACTGTAATATTCTTATTCTGTGCAAAGATGAGTCATAAATAGATAGTTCCGTTTTCTTACTTTTTCTTCTAATGTGGGGTTTTATAGAAACTTTTTTTGTTGACTTAAACAGACTTTTGATGAGATTTTTTGTGCGAAAAATTATTTGAATTTTATTTTAATTTCATCTCTTTTTTTCACGAATGAACTTTTGAAATGAAATTTATCGCGATTTTGATCATAACATTTGAAAAACATTTTTTCTTTGCTCAGACTTTTGGGGAAAAATTGTGATTTTTATTAGTGAAATAAATTTTCAATTAATGGGCAAAAAATTATTCATCTTTTTCTTTGATATCAATGAAAACTCATTAAAAACTATTTAATTAAAGTCTTAATAAAAAAAAGTATTTCATTAGAATTGAGTAAAACTTTTACTCAAATAATTATTTAAACGTTTTTTTCGCAATAAAAGAGATTAATAATTGTTTTAATTTAATTTTTCACACAATTTAATGGGAATTTGTCTCAACTCTTATGAATAAAAGTATAGTTTTTTACAAAAGCGAACATTAGTTATAAACAAATTGTTTTCATTTAATATGTGAGAGAAAAACAATTAAAATATTATTATAATTACTTCTCTGTTATCTGTGTTTCTCATAAACGCGTTGAGACTTTTGTTTGACTCCTTTTCCGTTTTCAATACATAAATACATAGAATATATACAAAGTATTCAAAGTGTGAGTCTATTATCCTATCCATAGCCCGGACTTTAGTGCCAAGTATATAAATGAACGCAATTTTTATCCATTATTTTAGTGTTAATTATCTATGAAATCTCACAAATAATTAGATGCGCTTAAAATGAATTTTTTTCGCTAAAAACTAATTTTTTATTTAATTTCTAATTTATTCGCTGAATAAGTATTAGTGGAGAGAAAAAAATCCAGTTATCAAAAGTCTGGGAGAAATATATAATAATTTAAATACTTATCTCCAATTCGTTTGAATGAATAACATTTTGATTTAATGTTAGATATCACGAGAATTTCTACCTTAGACGTGACCAGGCTCATTCAACTTCAAAATTAATGTTGACACTTTCTAGCTCAACTGAGCTTCTAATTGATATGCACTTATATAATTTGATCAAGCGTATTTCTTTTATTATTCCGTTATTGTCATCAATGAACAATTTATATCAAATTTAAAGTATCTAGAACAAAATCTCAATAAAATATGATTTCTAAATTATATGCATTAAGATTTGTTTTTGATCGTGATTAATATTAGCTAGATTAAATACAAAATACATTTTAACAACAATTTGATATTCAAAATGAATTCATTTCTCTGTTCTTCAAAATGTATTTAATATTTGACTTGAATTTAATGCTCGAAATGCATCAGAAAATTAAAGACTTAGAAGAAAAAAGTCATTAAATTCTTAGACTTAATGTTTCATTAAATCTAATAATTTTCATAAAATATTTCTTCTTAAGTGTTAATTAAAATTCTTGACGTGTATTAGTGTTAAGACAATTTTGATTACTTATAGAGAGAGAAAATCATAACATTTTATTTAATTAAATATCAGTAAAACTGGTTATCAGTAATTCCTTTGATTGACTTTCATCGATAAGTTTACTTTTTAGTGAGAAATTATAACTGAATTTCATTGAAATATTTTGATAAAAAGAAATAATTCACAGTTTTTTTTTCAATATCACTATCTATTTAACTATAAATCTATGAATAATCTATGAATCAATAGTCTTATAAATCTATGGAATCATTTCTTCGACGATGATATTGAAGATAACGGTATGTCTTGTGATTAGATAATTAGGGAAAAGAAATTTCCATTTGAGTCAATCTGAATAAACAATTTTCATTTAGATATGATTTTTCAAAACCTGAAGATAAATGAGTAAGAAGTTTGTCACTGATTATTGCCTCAAAACAAAAAACAAAATACACTTTAATTCGGTTCTCGTTTTAATGGATTTGCTTTTGGTTTTAGACAAACAGTTTCTGTGAGAAAAAACTCAATAACTTTTTTAAGCGAAAAACCGATAGATTCGTATCGAAAGCAATCCTCTAATATCAGGTTCAGTTTTCTACACCAGTTTGAATTGGTTTTCGGTTCTGGGGAACGGCATCAAAATTATTTCCTAATGATGTCTGCCTCACAGGCTATACCTCTAGTCTCAAACTGAAGTGAATTCTTAAGACAGAGAGAAATAACACACAATTTATATGAAGTAAAATACGTAACTATTTTATAGTTTGACTTTAAAAGCGAAAAATGGGTCAAAATCTCTCTCTCTCTCTCTCTCTCTCTCTCTCTCTCTCCTTCCCTGCCTCCCTCCCTCTCTCCACATCTTACTTCTGGGTAAAAAATCTTATGATATGAAGGAAAACATTAAAAAGCAATCATAAAACTGCGGTTCAATTAATCAAAAGAAAGGTTTAATTTATATGAAAAACTTGTGAAAAGTCATTATTATATGTCACGTGATTTGTCTCTTATCCGGCGTCTAATGTGAATACAGATTAAAATTTTCATTATATTAAAAGATAAAAACAAAAAACAAAACAAAACAAAAGTAAAACCAATTTTCGTCGTTTTGTCAAAAATGTGGTTTGAATTGAAATAAGACTGACATGAATGGTGTTATTCAGACTACCCATCAAGTTTTAGCTATGGTCAGAGCCCACCAGTCCTTCCCGAACAGCTCTGGCATTAAAGTTCGGGCCCTTTATTCATAAATATTTAAATATAAGCATCAAAATTAATTGCCAAACACTTTAGGCCCAGGGTAAATATTATTTGGCAAGTGTTTGCGGTTATTTATTTGACGTTTGCTTTTCTTGTGTACAGCTATTAAATGTGCTGTTCTTATGCTGTGCTCTTTCAGAGGCCAACAAATTCTTTTTAATGTAATGTATTTAATATATTCTGTTCTTTCGTTTTTTTTTTTTTGTTATAATCATTTCCTGATCTAAAATATATTCCGTCCCAAAACAGTCGGCGCCGAAAATTATATTGTGTTTTGTGTTTATATTCACTGGGAGTATGAGATTGGAATTAATAAGCTAAATAATAAACAGGATAAATAAAATATTCGCCACGGAGTTGGTCTGTTTGTCTGTCCAATACATAACTGTACAGTCATTTAATGCTGTGCTGTTCTGTACTGTTCAGTGCTGTTCAGAGCACAGCCTTTTATTTCTGGACAAATAATTAAATATTTATTCTTCTGTAGAATCGGTAAAAAAATATTGTTTTTCTCTTCAAAATACATTGAAATTTATTTTTGTGATTCAAATGCGAATAATAGCATAGAATTGATTAGTCAGAGATGTGCAAAGGGTGGGCCCTCTCTTTCAATTGGACATTGTTCATTCAAAACGTTCCTGGGAAAAAAATACCCAAAAAAATCTATTTATGTTGATTAGCGTTCATTTCATGGGTTTCCCTTCGGCTCTCTTGTTGTAAAATCTTGCCTGATCATCACAATTTCAGAGATTTTATGTGAATATTTTTCCTGAGCTAGGTTATTAAATATTCATTACTTTGTTTTCAATGTCTGAATAAATGCATTGAAGTGCAAATAAAAGCCATTTCGACACATATTCTGAATACAAATCTCAGAGTCTTTCGACTGTTTCTAAGACTGCAATCAAATTGAGATAACTATAAGACTAATGAATTATTTTCTTTGATTTTCTTTCCACTACTTCTCCGGCTGTCTATCTGTCTGTCCCCTCATCTCTGGAAAAGACATAATTTAGTTCACAACACAGTATTTCTCTTTATTTTTCTTTGTCTTTCGATGCGCACAACCAATCAGTGGAGTCGACACAACACAACAGTCCCGTTAAGTGTTGAGAAAAGACTGAAAATTCAATTCAAATATGAATTCATCGAAAACGAGACACGAAATTAAATTTTATTTATCTTTTATTTAATCACTTTTTTCTCAGCCATCGAGAAATCAATTTAAACAAAAACAAAAAATATCAACATTTTTATGGCATTCTATTTTGATCTAGCACAAATATATTCGATCATGTTTTTATTTACCTCTTTTAAGTGGAATTCTTGCTTATTTTAATAAACAAGGTGGAAAAATAAAATGAATTGTAATGCTTGAGGAGTCATGTATTGAAAGGCAATCACAACTGAACATGTTTATTTATGAAATGGCATTCGACACCCCCTTTGGCGACCCCTATATTGATATACTTATCAAATGTGTTTACAATTATCTTCAATCGGCTCTTATCTGAAAATATTTCTCAACTCTTTGATGAATAATAATTTCAAAATACACTTAAGTCATGCAAATAATCGAATATATTATTTGTTCAAGATCATACGATGCTTTCTAAATTATGAGCATTAGCCTAAAACTTAGTTTTACTCGATTAAAAATTGCGAACAACCCGGGGCTAATTAAAGCCACTAATGACTAATTCAATTGTAAATAGACTTTCAAAACGAATAAAAATATTGTAAAATTTGAGCTCAAATTTAAGCTTAACTCAAATCACATTAACGTCGGCTTTACTTTTCATAAATAAATTGCAATAAATTTCGTGATTTAATAACAATTTAATGTCTAAAACATGTATTCCTCGCTCGCAATGAGTTCTACAAAAATCTAATTTTGAATAATTTATTCACTCTTTTTGAGTCCTCTTTTGGTAAAATATTTTTTTCTTACGAATCTTTTTCTTCAAAAAACAAATTCATTTATTCGTCAAAATTGCTGAGAATTTCTGTCAAATAATTACCAAAGAGTCGGAGGATAAGCAAGGTAGACTTTCTATCAGAAATTTGTTTCGGTTTGAAAATCACGAGAAATGTTTAGTTCAATTCTAAAATAGAGACATAAGTTTCGCAAATTATAAATATGAGTCTCAAAGCCGTAGTTTTTATTACTGAATACCTTTTCCTCAAAACATTGATTTATTGCTCCATTGAATTTTGGAGAAACCTCGAGTTGTTTGAGCTCGAGCTTGTCCATAGACCTCCTCTGAGCCCCTGGTGAATATATAAACCCATCAAAGGCTGAGTTATTCAGTAGAAAAAATTTGTGTTGAATTTTAATAAGACATAAAATGCGAGAAAAATTATCTTTTTTACTGACGACCCGCTTCTCTGATACGAATACTGAATGAGCAGTGAAAATGGGAAAAAAGTTAACGAGCAAAAAAGAAACTCTGTGTTTGAATTAAAAATTTACCCCTTTTTGGCTCTCTTAACAATTTTTGAGAAAATATATTCAAAAATGGGTTTAAATTTTGAGAGAATTACATATTTTTTCACTCAAAACACTATTAAATGAATTTTCAACTAATTTTAGTTAATTATTGAAAACATAGACAAGAATTTGGAGTCCATACAAATGACTACCACTTTAGGGTTGAGATGAAAAAATGGCTTTTCCCTAATGAAATGATTATGCAATCCGTTCGTGAATAGCACACAGAGAGCACAGGTATGTAAAGAGGATCATAACCATTAAGAAACATCAGAACCCTTTCATTACTAGAAAATTATTATTGTTTTAACACAAAAACTATTATTACTATTATTGTTATTTTAATGAATAGCACAGAATGAAGAGAAAAATACATGTCTTCTCTTCGAAAAGCCATGAATCGTGTGTTTCATTAGATGACGAGTGCAGTCGAGAAGCACTTCTTCAATAAACAGATCTCTTGTGTACAGGAATTTAATATTCAAAATGGTTTTTATGAATAGTTTTTTTAAACTCACAAAAAGCATTTGCCTTTATGTCTGTCCAATGATTTATGAATACTTTATAATTAATGATTAATGTGAGGACCGACCAATTCATACGATCCCTAAAATTATAAAATCCTATGCTTTGAGCGATTATTTAATCCAAACCCAAAAAAAGTTTTGGAGAGAGAGAGAGAGAGAGAGAGAGAGAGAGAGAGAGAGAGACTGATTTAAAAATGAAATTAAGAGTTGACTGAATTTAAGAATCATTTTTTGAATTTTGAACTAAAAAATAATTGATTTCTTCTTAATCTTTGGTTTTCTTTAAGCACTTAAAGGGCTTTACTTATAAATAATTGATACGAAAGAGGTATGAATTACTATTCCTGTTCTTTTGGGTCTGGGATTTCCCAAAAGTGGCCCCTAGAACATTCTTGTATACACTTCTCCCAGATCACTTATGTGATTATAGATAAGCTTGCACAATCGTGAACTCTATCGAAATTGAATTAAGAGCTGAAGAATAAAATTCTTGTAAAAGAAATCAAAATAAATGTTTGACTTTTCGGCAATAATTCACTTTTCGTGACATTTGTTTCGTAATGTTTTTTAAATTGAATTTAATTTTGTTTTTCTTTTTTTGTTTTGTTTTCGTTTTCACTAAACATTTCGCACACAAATTGATTCAAACATTTCTTTCAATTAAAAAACCGAAAGTCATTAAAAATAACTGATTTTCACATAACTTTCGAAATTAATTGAATCTTATTCTCAAAATATTAAAGAAGTTTTTCGAAGAAAAAAAACTTTTTTATCACAAAATAAAATTCCTTTTAATGACAGGTTTTTTGGCTAAAAATTTGATCTAATAATTGATGAAAAAATTCCTCGAATTTCAAGAGAACCGTAAAACCTATCCAGCAATAAAAAAAATTTCAGTTAAATTTTTATCTCAACTCTGCATGACATTCAAAACTAATGATTAACATCGATTAGCAAGGTGGTGCGAAAAGTACATTCCACTATTTACCATACCCAATTCAATTTAAGACTCTTCCAAATAAGACAACCCTTGACCTCAATGTTCTTGCCTACTACCAGGCTGTGATTAGCCATGCAAAATGGGTTACCTTGTTCATCGCCAATCGATTTTATTTTGAATATAAAAGCAATAAAACGGAGAAAAATGCAATAAATATTAGAAATTCAAATAAAGTAAAAACAATTTCGTGAATAAAAATAATTGCCAACAATTTGATCACAACTATGAAGTACTAAAACATTTTCAAATTCAAATCCATTGACATTAAATTGCTATCAAATTCTTGGTTCAGAAGACGAGAAAAAATTTATAGCCTTTGAAATGTTTAACTCAAATATTATTCAATGAAAAGAAATTATTTTCCTTTAAGTTAACGCAAATGACAAACACTTATCATAAGAATTACAAAAACTCTTTGAACACTCGGCTCTCCAAAAAGCGATTTCTGATTCACCTGCGGTATAACCAGGGTATTCCCTGTTATTTACGTTAAAGGCGTTGAAAATTTGTATAATTATTAGTTTGAAGACTGAATTACAGCACAGAATAACAGATAAACTCCTATTTTAATAGCCGTTTGAAGAGAGATCTTTTTAAATGTTTGATCATATCTTGGGCAGAGAATTACCAAGCATAAAAAACACTAGTAGCCCAATAGCCTACTGGAATTTGTTTCATCACGATGATCCTGAATCATAAATTCTGCCAAATGAACTTGTTTAGATATAAACCTATTCAAGCGATTTAAATTTCAATGTTATTGATGTGAATCAGAAAGTATCTTGGCAGTCCCTTCTTTCTAGTAAGAGAAAAACTATATTTTTGTTTTATCTCTGAAATCATCAACAGTTCTCATATTTGGAGAGAGAGAGAGAGAGAGAGAGAGAGAGAGAGAGAGAGAGAGAGCTCTGTTATCTTGTATGTTTGAAAATAATAGAAAAGATAAGCGAAATAGGATTGAAATCATAAAACATTTACAAATATAATATCGTTTGAAAAGAGGCGATAAGTCTGTGAAGTATTTCGACGTTTATTTAGTTTTTTAATTTTCTGTAAAAAAGTATTTCTTATCTCTAGTTTTCACACACTTTCAGAAAATAAAGAGAAAGAGAATTACTTCTTATGGTATGAAATGAGATAACTATTGAGAGAAGAAAATTGTTTTTCTGTTTTCCAATGATTACAAAAACTTATTTCTCTTCATATAAACTGAGGAATAGACAGGACTCTCCCCTCTACTAAAAATCTGCAAGTTTAATTTGTGTAAGAGCTTCTTCTCCCAATTAAAATGTTGGTGCTCACCAAGCAAGAACATTAAACTCACTCATCAAATATTCTAAATTAATCAGTCATATCTGAAATGTTCATGCTCAATCAATGTTATTCCTAACTCTCTGACAAAATTCATCCCAATTTTCCTGGTAATGAATATTTGATGAAACGGTCTTCTGTTAGAACTTTTACCCTGCTCATCTCTACAGTAAGGGCATGTCTTAGGACTGAATTTATTTTTCAATTAGGGCTCTCCCTTATGGCGACCCCTTTATAATGTGTTTCTGGAAATCACTCTAAAAGTTTAAATAATAAATTTAAGTCTTCTGTCAACAAAAAAGTCGTTTTTATCTTTGATTTTGTTATATTTGTTATCATTTTTTGTACTGTTTTTCATAATTGTATTTAATTAGAGTCATAACCAAAACGTATTTTTATTTCAAAGGGAAATCCGGTCCTATTTTTTCAGTCACTCCTAATATCACTGAATTTATCTTCAGATCTATTCTTTTATTATATGCTTTTCAGACATATATTTATTTATTACGAAATTCTTTGACTAATTTTTATTGTTTTAAATTTCAAACGTTAATATTGTGAATGAGCAAGGTGGCTAAATATTAAGGTCAACACTAACGAGCTATCATCCATTAACTTTGACACTGTTGACTTATTTATAGTAACTTGCTGGTATAACTTAAACCCATTCCATTTGTACCACCTTGATCATGCAGAGAAAAAGAGAATTCCCAACATCAGTGAGAAAAATCATTAATAATTTAATTAGCAATAAAATAATCTGGCTGATCTCCAGCAAAATTTATATCATCATCAAAGGCTTAGTTCACTTCCCTGTGAAAAGCTCTTGGTTTGCGATATAAAATAGTTTCACCAGAACTTCAATAAACTTGGAAACTATTCTTCATTGAGGTCTCTAATGAAGGAGAGAACTGAATAAAAGTTATTCGAATTGAGAGAAAATCTATTCATTATTTTATTCATTGAATTCAAACGAAAGAAATGGTTTTAAATTAATGGACAATAATTGCAAAACGTTTTATAGTTTAGAACTTATGATAAGAGTTATGACTCATTCCTTACCACTAAATGCAAGATATTTGAAAATTCATGAAAATATCATACAATAGGTCTTCAGAAAAGCTCAGATCAAATGAAAGAACGAAATTACTATTGAATAATATAGAAACCGCTTATTATGTGCTGTTCTATAGTCAACGTCTTTGAAGAAATACATTGCAATTAGTTTTGAATAAATTACTTAAGAAACCAAAATATGCCTCACATATAATCCTACGTATGTTTTAATACCAAACTCCTAACTTGATAAGAGTGGAGAGCATTTGTTGAACCCAAGGCGACAACTAATTGGCTATTAGCAAGCTTCATTTCCAATATTAAATCATTGATTAATTGATTTGTGGAAAAATTTTAGAATTAGAATAGTGTATCAAGGAAATTTTAGTTTTATAAGAACTAAAATAGTGAATTAATTTTCACTGTTATCTGAGCTGTTTTATAGTGTTCGTAATTGGGGAGACCTTGCGCATCACCAGTTTTCAAAGCCAACGCAATTTTATCGAATAAAACTGAAAACTGAGCGCAAAGAAGGTAACAATCATTGAAAGTGAGTGAAAATTATTATAAGAAATAATCTTTTAGACATTGAAATGAAAAGATGAAAATTAAAAGACTTAACGCATGACTATCTCTACGACTACTAAAATCACTGACGGATTAGTTGTTCGGTAATTATGGGACACAAGAGTAGAGCCCAAAGAAAAGCGAGTCAACTGTTCTCAACTGTTTTCCCCCAAAATGTATTTCTGATAGATTTCAATGACTTTACTCATGAAATACTCAATTTTCATGCAACTCAACCAAGACTTGTTCTTTCACAAAATTTATTAGATCCGCAAGCTCTTCTAATAATGTAATTAAAAATCAAATTATTCAAACAATCATGTTTAATTTTTTGTTTTTCTTCTGTTCGAATAATGTAAAAGCATTTGCATTTTGATTCCGAGTAGTTTTAAATTGCATTTCGTTGTGAAATAAAATTTCCCATTAATATACCATGCTTATCCTCTCAAACTATTACAAAATGCATATTTAATCGAGAATTCTGCTGAAAATTCACTGCTTTTGGCCATAATTTATAATAAGTTTAAAAGTTTTTTATCTATTAAACAACCATTTCTTGAGAATAATTTGCAAGATAATCAAAATTTTATTTACCCATTAATGAGTTATTCGCTTATTATAATCAGAACTAAGGGTTAATCCCAGCATTTTATATAATGGTTATTTAATTGTGCATTTTTTTTCTTCACCAAGTTTATTATTTACTCTTTGATTTCTCTCCGATCATAAGTGATTATAATTATTTAAATTATTTTTTCTTCAATTTTTTTAAAATTGATTTATAGCCTGACATACATTTCTTCGATTATTTTTCGATTGCTATGTCGTCAGCAAAAGTCAATTACCATTCATATAACAAGTTTATACATTATCCCCGATACCCAAGATATTTTGCAAGGAGAATTTCAAAAAATACTCACAATACAATTCTCTATTATTTGAGTTTTAATTGATTTTCATCAGGCGAAATTTCAATTAATATTGATGATGTACCACCTTGGTCATTACCTTATTTCACTTGTGTTAGAAATCGATTTGAAATTTCAGCTTAAAATTAATTCCTTTTAAATGTTTATCAAAGATATGATGTCATCACTTCTGATGAAAATATTAGACCAAATCCGTAATCGGAGCTAAAAAAAAGTGAATGACCCGGTTATCTGTCCATAGAATTAGCTTTTCGTATGAAAGGGTTTAATACCTGGAATGCAATAAATTCAATGCAAAAAATAAGTTAAAAATCGTATAATTTTGGACTAACTCTACATTTATTATGTTTAATGACTTTAAATGTTAATAAATAATTGGGAAGAAAAGAAAATTCAATTTATTTATTCATCTTTTTATTCATCTTTTTATTTCCTAAATATATTGGCTGTCATTCGATTGGCTTTCGATTGCATTCATAAATCATTTGCACACGAATTGCATTCAAACCAAGAGATCGTGAATAACAAGAATAAAATACTGTATATTTCGGGACTCAAATCGTTTACCTCTACTCACTCATGAACTTCTTGTTCATTCTTCTTGGGCTGTAAAATGAGTTATTAAATTGAAATAACTTACCTTTTATTTGCTTTGTTTTACAATTCATTTAATACATGGGTGACCAAGGCGAGTTTTCCAATTCAAATTTATCAGAGTATAAAACCGAAACCCGGGTCACTACTTTTTCATAACTTTTATATATTGTCCTTGTTCATATTAACACGAAACTAGCAAGAAAATTAAATATAGAGGCCTCAATTGGTCATAATTCCAGCTTGCTAACCTATTGATCTTGGTCATGGCTCGTTAACTAAAATGAAAGAAAATGAGAAATTATTTTTCGATTTTCTTCTTGAAAAATGCAATTCAATAACAATTACTGAAAAATAAGTTATTTTGTCTGAAAATGAAAGATAATAATCAAATTGTTTCAAAAAACTTCTTTATCTCTCAAAACGATTGTTATTTTTCAGCTGAGAATCGACTCAAATATATGGCATTAATTGTATAATAATTTTCTATTATTTTTCTTTATTGTTCTTCCAATGCCTTAAAGCCATTAAATTCGTATCGCATCTCATATTCTGTGCCTCTGATGTGAATTCTCTGACAGGACTGACATTGAAATACATTGTTATTAGAGTTGTGGCTGTTTTTTGATTGTAGCGCACAGTGTCTTATACCACACCTTGGAATAGGTATCAACTCTTTTATCAGATTTATTTCACTAGAAATACACTCATTTGCAATGCCAGAGATCTAAACGGTCGGCAATACCTGAAGTGCTGAGCATTTTGGTCACACATTTGTTTATTATAATCGAGGAAAACATCAGAAAAGCGAAACAAAATTTTCGTATAATTACGTAATTTATTCCCTAATTGTTAGGCGTGTGAAGAATGGCTTTTTATCTAAATAAAAGCATCATGGCAAAATTATATTACTTCCACCACTGAGTTTCATATTTAACTCTAATAGCTAACCCAAATGGGATTGTCAAGCATATATTTTTATGACGAATAAATTATTTAAAATAATACAAATTTAACCTCCGGTACTGTCTGTTGCATCTAGCTGTTTTAGACGTGGAATTAATTAGCTTTCTAATTTCACAGTCAAAATATATGATTTAGCCCGATTTACACCTTGGATACACCCATTTGTTTTTAACTTTCATTACGCATTTGAATTTTTCCCTTCAATGGAAGAAATGATTATTCAGTTTGAAAACAAAATTTGAATAAATTAAGACATTTATCGCGGATTCAATCAAAAATGTGCTTTCATTATATAAACGGAAATTTTTTGTTTATACTTATCGTTCAGAATATTTTGTAATCAATTTAATTGAAGAAAACGTTTGAAAACGTATTCAGTCTTTCGATTCATTAATCGTTTGAATCGAAACACAAAACAAGAAAACAATTCTTTCAATTGAATGTCAATTAAATTCTTGAAACTTATTTTTATGCCTCAAATATTCAATTAAAACGAATTAATTATTTATTCAAAACGTTTTCGGTGTTGAGAAATATTTGAGAACAAACTCATCCACGAAATATTCGATTGCCAAGCTTATTTATTGAGCAAGCAAAATTGCTTATTTGTTATTCAGTATTCTAAACAAAACTTTTTACTATTTCATAGATTAGACGCCAAATGATGGGAAAATTTAAAAACTTAGTTGAAGAGTCTTTTTATGATCAAGGTGATATTCAGTGATTTTTTGCTTCTAAGTTTTAGATAATATCGGAATCCATTTGAGTGAATGATAGCTCAAACTAACCTAGTTCAAATTTAATTAACTTTGATAGGTTTAATGTTTATCAAAGTTGACTATCAGAATATGAAACTAGCTTGGTGATCGCCAGAAAGCTTTTTCTACATAAGCTTTTGAGTATGAATTCAAAGGAAAGTCTGAAAAATAAAAAAGATGAAAAAAATTGAAAATTTTCAAAATGAGATAATAATTCAGTCACGATATCTCATATCAGAACCGGTAAGAAAGGCTCAGTTCCTACCCTTTCCCTCATTTAGAAAAAATAATTGTGATATCGAAAACTGATATCAAGAGTCTGGTGCTCACAGACTGAGACGGAGCCAAAAAAAAGAATAGTTTTTACTCTTAAAAATTTATTTACAATCTTTGGATCAAATCATTTGAATAAAAGGTTTCCTTTGATTAGAAAATATGCGATATTTTGGACACAAAACCATTGTTTCAGAGCTTAAGTGCTTTTAATCTTAAAAGTCATGGAATTTGTTATAAATATTTTTACTTTTATTGAGAAAAAGGAGTTTCCGAATACAGAAGATGAGAGTTGAATACCAAGAAGAAAAATAAGCCTTTAATTTGGTGGACACACCCAAACTCTTTAACATTGAATTTTAAATGTTTGCCTTCAATATTAAACTACTACCTGTGCCTCACACTTGATGGCAAACACCTGAGTGATGGCGTGACCACGTTTTCCCAAACAGATTAAGCTATTATTAAGATGAGTTAGCTAGCCAAACTTGGCACGATTGAATAACTTTAATCAAGATAAATTTAAAATTAATTGACCAGCGTTTCAAAGAATATAATGGAAACTTTTGCTTGTTCATGCACAAATAAAATGGTTGTCAATGTGGTCACCTTAGCTGAGAGTTCAATCGGTTTATTCCTATTATTTTAGAATAATTTCGGAGAAACTCAAAAATATTTAACGAAAATAAACTTTTAAAGTTTGAACTAAACTCAGCCCACATTTTCAAAGTTGACTTTCGTTTTGAAAAGAGACAGAGCTTTGCATAATATTAACAATTCTGCAGACATTGGAAACCCATTTCTCTATTGAACCCTTTCCTCTCTTTTGTGTGTCTGTCCTTTTAAAACAAATTCCTTAGAATTCAAAGAGTATTAAAATTAAATATTATTTCTTTTATAGAGAATTGGATTTCTTTGGACTACATTTACATCTAATCGCTTCTCATAAACAACGTTACGGTAAAACAAATTCCAAATGACCTATTGATTTATCTAGCTTATATTTTGGAAACATCATCTCGAAATGATGCCCATGCTGAGTTTTAATCCATGTCTAGACTGATTATAATATGGAATTATTTGAGGGACGGCTTTACTTAATCTGTAATGTTTGTGAACAACCCATTGATAACGAGCAGAGTTAAAGTAATTTCAAAATTCAAGGCCAAGGAATCAAAGAATAATAATATTATTATTGATAGACAAGTGAAACACATCAGGCATTTGGTCTTTTTCATGAACGTCTGGCCTAAAGAAAGGATTGACTGATATTTTTATGGCTAACCATAAAAACAGTCCCAAGAAATGCGTTAACTATTATTCGGCGAACAATTGATTAAAATAAGGCATTAAAAGACATTAACACAAAACGTGAATTCTGTGTATAATTAGGTGTGTTTTGCAAATGAATTTGTTAAACAACGGCACAGAATATCCAAACAATAGGCGCACAATATTATTATAATTAATGTTTTTAGCGTTACTTTATTTAATTGCAACGCCTATTCCATATATTATGGCCTGGCATATGTGCATATGTGCAAGGACCTACAAAGTTAATTACTCGGAGTCATTACCACAAAATTCTTGATCGAGTGCTGCCAACTGAAATGCTCTTGCAAATTCCATTTAGTGCAATAGCCTGACATTTGTTTTAATTAAAATTTATTCCCAGAATTTCTATTTGGATCTTGTTTATTTTTTTAAAAAATGAATAAATGATCTTGATAATTGAAGGTTTACACTTCACACAAGATAATTATTGCCTTTGTTGAGCCCCTGTTTGCTATACAGGCATTTGTTGGACAAAAATGTTGGACATCCCTGAAATCAATTGAACTTCACTTAACTCTTATTTATTTGTTTTGATTAAAAGATAAGTTCAAAAAACTGTTGCAATATATTGACGTTTAGGCTCTCATTCACTCTCTTCTGAAATAAATCAATATATAATTGAAGTGAAAATCGAAAATATATTATATTTAATATTAATTATGTTTTTTAATGACTAAAACAGAAACGATTAGCACAGAAATGGATGATATAGTTATAGTTATATAACATTTATTCACAATTTTATTCATTTTTTATCTCTCTATCGAAATATATATAATATTCTGTTCTCTGACTCGAGATAAGGATAGTTAGCACTGAATCGCACCTAAAATATAACAATAATTTATATTAAAATTATTGAAATTATTGAACGCTTGAGAAACGATTCGCTCTGTTTTCTGAATTTGATACTTATTATAATTTGATAGATAATTTTAATGATATTATTCACAATAGTAATAATCAAGAGGTTTGTTTTGCTGGGCGAATGAACTTGGTGAGCCTTTTTCGTTTATG